>NIPQ01091859.1:0-18706 GCA_002806875.1 Lepidotrigona ventralis hoosana
ATATTTACAAAGTGACAAGTTTGTTTTCGAGATCATTTCGATATTAGAATTATAAAATCTCAATTTAAATAAATGAAAACTTAATGGATCATTTGTAATGACTATTCTGTTTTATAACTTTTTTTTTATTATTTAATTTAGTTTTTTATGAATATATTCTTGAATTAATTATAAACTATAAATTAAAATGACTCCCAATGTCTTTTATACACATTATGACAATTTAAAATATCTATAAAATGAATGTTTTAAATATAGCATTTGATAAAATATTTTTGTCTATAATAATTTTGTTTGTTAGATGATTGTTATTTATGATTTTGTTATAATATAATTATACCGTTTTATCCTTGAAACACTTAACATCGTAAATTATATTTATCGATAACGTTCGTTGTGCAACGGTGTTTCTTCGAATATGATAAGGACGTTAAGAAAAGATGTTCTTAAATAATAATATAATTATACCGTTTTATCCTTGAAACACTTAACATCGTAAATTATATTTATCGATAACGTTCGTTGTGCAACGGTGTTTCTTCGAATATGATAAGGACGTTAAGAAAAGATGTTCTTAAATTACTGAAATCATATTCTGTTAATCTCGGCATAATTAACGATGCCGAAAAAATATTCTGCAAGAAATTACCTTGTATTATTGAAAATTTTAATATGTTCTTCAAAGGTAACGACGATGGTGAATCTATACTTTCGTAATGAAAGTTTAATTTGAATTTATTTACATACATTAATATGACAAACATGATTGAGTAATACAATATCTATAAGTTTAATATTACTACACTACTTACGTGTACTATACTTCTCAATTATGAAAAAAAGGCAAAGGATCTTGAAATAACAATTTCCTTCGAAATTAACATACTTACTTTATCATTCACGGTATGTTAAAATTTCTGGTATATGAATTGAAATTTATATCAATGTATACAAATCGTTCATTTCCACACGTAACAAATCATTTAATTTTGATAATTTTTCTGTTTGTGTAATAATCCAGTAAATTATCTTCTGGCAAACCGTAAACAAAATTAATTCATACTCACTTATAGTCCTCGAGTAGTTTCCTTGCTTCTAACAACTCGGAATTACTGACAGTACAAGTGCGAAAATCGGTTTGCCAGGCGAAATGCTTCCATCTGCCTACGAAAGTGCTAAGATCCCATAAAGGTTGATCGATATCCAGTCTCTCCTCCCTCATCTTCGAGGGATACTGTGGTTCCAATCTTTGACAAATGAACATGAAACAAAATCGATTAAACTGATATTTAGAAGGCACAATATTATCAATATCAAAAGTAAAGAGAATCGTAGATACAAAGAAGTTGGTGAGATACTCAACTCCTAACTTGGATCATTAAGTCACCATTATAACAATTTTAGCGTATAACAATTTTAGATTACTTGACTTTAGAATTTTTAATTTAATTTAATTTTATCATGAATTTCTATTACGAAGAATATAAAGCACAAGATCAAATCGAACACTCTAAATTTTTGTCATCTGATATAAATTATTATAGCCATTTATAACGAACCAATAGAGTTAATATATTTATAGACACAAATGTGAGCTGGTAGTATGGGTCGAAGTAACCATAATACTCCGTTTAACGAGTGTTGTGAAAATTGACTGTTTCCGTGACTGTATTTGCTTTGATAACACTTATTTGGCAGTTTTAAATGTTTATTTTAAATTTTAAATAGGCTTTATTTATAGTACAAATTTCAATATGTATGTAAGTTAAATTGAAGAAAATATCAATGGGATAATATTAAATATGATATATTACGAATGCAATAAAAATGTAATATACGATATTCGACAGGCTGTAACCAATACATTAATAAGATCTTACATTTTGTTGACTCTTTATAAGTACAGCTCTTATCTACGAAGTTATATTTAATAAAACAAAAACAGTAGAAGAAATTGCGTAAAAATCACTGAAAACAAATAAAATACCGTGATTGCCAGTCAAATTCGAGATATTTTATATCCCAGCGCGGTGTATGGTATAAAACGTTCAAATTGAGACGTGCGTATCGATTATTTGACACTGTGACATCGAACGGCACATTTGATGCTCGAGCGAGACTTTAAAAGGCATACGCAGTCGCCATGAATTATAATAGAAAATTAACAGACAATGCCGAATTCGATCCATCAATCAATATATTATTATTAAACGCATAAGCCAGCCGGTTTCGGTCGGTAAAGTCCGATAGCCGATTCTTCATGTACGTATCCTTATTTTCGCGGGCCCCGCGTCCACGAAAATAAGGATACGTGGCATAACCTAATCTATTACTGTACATACAATGCGCATCGATTACATGTATTTTCGTGCATCTATGAGAGTACGAACGTGCCCGTTTCGTCTTGCGCATTTTGGTTATCTTTTATCAACTCTCGTTCGTATGACGTCACGGCAAGATGCTTTTCTGTTCGTGTTTTTGAATGACTGGCGTTTCTCGATTTTAGGTAATTATCGACTAGTCTCGACGAAAGAGAGTAGTTAGCGACGAACATCCCACTTTCTGTTTGAATGAACAGACACATTTTCATTCAAGAATGACGTCGTAAAATAGATGGTAGTCGAACCTATTTCTCCACCTCCAACCGCACTATGTCAAACTGCACGTGCATGAGAGCGTATATTATGTAGGGCACATCGCAAGCGATAGAAACAGTCTTTTTCGATTCGCTTACCCGTGAAAACTTGTGTCACCTTTAAGAAGCTTGTTCTGTTCTGCTGTCTACTGTAACACCGCGCATACCAGCTGATTGGTACCCTACGCGAGCGCCAGCTATCTTACTACGACCCTGCGCCTCTCCCTTCTCGACAACCGTTTCCTTTATTATTGTTATTACAATACTATGCGGCTCGTTTCAACGATCCTTCTCTTTCCCATGAGATTCTCGTCTGTCCATCTTCGTTAAATACTCGAAGAATCGATAATTTCTAACAATTCTCTTTTTCTCGGTTTTTGTCGCTTGCTTCAATGTTAGAATGCATTACTTCTTTGGTACAGATCCGTGGGATTAAATTTTTACGTAACATTCAGTTAAATTGATCTTTCGCATTGATCATGTTCAAACTGTTTTAATATTCTTGAATACAGTAAATGAAATATAAATAATAATATCTATATCTATATTTATATATACACACACATATAATATTAAATAATTTAATTTTCTACAAATTATTTAATGACGAAATAATTATATATATAAAATAAAAAGAAACAGAATGCTGAATGTAAAGATGACAATTATTTGTCAATTTGGTTAAGACTATTTGTCCATATTGTATAAAATAATAAAATTACAATTTATTTTTTTGAGTCGTTCATGCAATAGTCGCATTCAGTATAATTTAATTTCTCTTGATATACAAAGAAATACGCTTCACAAATAATATATTGTAACATATGCAATCGTTTTTTATGTACATATAATTCAAATGTTGTGGCTTTCTATAGTTTATATTGTATATATTTCAATTTATAATTTCATACGTGTATTGCGTTAATTTATATTAAAATAGATTTCGTGAATTTGCTCTTTGCGTTATTGAAAGTGTAAAAGTTATATCACACAACTATATCTTATAGCTTTATACTACATCACGTTTTTACATTTGCTATGTTGAATATCTATGTTAATTGCGAATATGTAACTTAATTGAGTTAAGTTTAACTTCTTAATATTATTTGATCAATTATTATTTGCATTAGTATTATACAATTGGTATAAAAAATATTTTATTATTAGTTTATTATTTATTATTTATATTTATTATTTTTTAGTTTATTAGTTTATTAGTTTATTATTTAGTTTTTATTTTAGTTTATTAGTTTATTATTTATTATTTTATTTAGTTTATTATTTATTATTATTTAGTTTATTATTTATTATTTAGTTTATTAGTTTATTATTTATTATTTTATATTTATTATTTATTATTAGTTTACTAAACAATTTGTTTTCTTAGCTGATAATAAGCAATAACATTAAAGTTTTAAGACTAATATAATATTATAACAAGATAACAGAATACGTAAATATAATTATAGCCGACATGTTTCTTGGTGTAATCAAATTTTGGAGTTTGCCACATGTGAAGGAGGTTTCTAGAACACATTGCCTGAAATGGTGTCATCCGTACGACGTTGCCTATGAATAGTTCAATTAACACAAACTTACATTTAAAAATTCAGAACATCAAGATCTTCCAAAAAGTGCTATTCGAAGCTACAACTGTTACTTGCTTCTTACCAACTTGCCCTTTGTATCTTTGTACCATAAGATCGTTTATTTTTACAAGAGCAAATCAAAGTGTAACATTTCTCAATTTCAGTATCAGTTTGAAGAACGCCCTAAACGCTCAATATGGAGCGTTCTGAGTTGCGCAATAATATTGACAGTGGTAGTGAGCTAATATCAAAGATGTATACGTGGTCCGCTCGAATGGACTTCGTTTACCTATTACGTCGCGATTCGAATTGTTTATTACATATGCTCGATAAAGTATTGGCCGTTGCAGATAAAGCTCATTAAAGCTCACATTATTAAGCTTTCGAATTATGTCTCGTTCCCGATGTCACATTCCCCATTTTCGTCGAACCAACTTTTTTCGAGCTGTTCTGCTCTTATATATGCAGGATTCTTTTGTTAAAGTTACAGAGTCAAGACGATAGACCAAAGGAAGTTTAAACAATGCGGGGATCGGCGAACAAAATCAAGTTCACGGCCGCTGCTGTCAAATTCCTGAAATGTTTGTGGCATGATTTTCTTTCTCCGACAAGTTAGCATTCGCTTCCGCTCTTCGTTCCTTTTCTTTCTTTCTCTGCCTCTTTTGCTTCGGTTCCCTTTGTTACGTACATGCTAGTTCGTTTTTGTCATTTTTGTGCCACTGCAACACGGCACGAAAACTCAGTGCACTAGGCCGACTAAGCTGTATACTTCCGTGCTCGTGAAAAGTAGAGCTCGACCTCGTTTGCAACGCGTCATTATATTGTAGCTAAAATTGTTACGAATTATTGTTTCGTAATATTCGAGATATAATTTTGACTTCTAGTTGTTCTTCAGTCTGGGCTCTCGCTTGCCTCTCCCTGTCTTCTTCTCTCATCTATGTTCAGTGTTATAAGTATTGCGATTAATGGAATTTCGTTCGTCGTATTTGTATCATTTACTTTGTCTTCAACGAAATAAAATTATCAAAGCAATCCACGGATTAATATCCCAGTTGATGTAAGACCAATTTTTTTTTTCTGTAGTTTATTAAACTATTATTATATGAAAAATAAAAATTGTATTTTATTCTAATTTTACTATTAAAGTAAATAAGTTGTAAAAGTTTTTAAATATATTTCTTATTATTATTGTGATCTAACTATGAGTCAAATTCCTTTACTCAAGTTTTATCAAGTATTTACCTTTTTTTATTTATGTCTTAGGAAGACATTTCTCTGCTGTCATCTCTGTAGCAATTGATTATCAGTAATATTTTCTTTTCAACTTTTCATACTTTTAGGTATATACATATATTGCAAATACATATGTATATATAATGTATTGAATGTTAAGAAGAATTACATACACACATGACATAGGACATAAACAGCAGAACGAGGTTAATATTACTTTTAAAAGCATATTGATTAAATTCAATTTGTGAAACATTCCTCAACTATCATCTCGTATTTGTAAGTAATTGTATTTATCAAATTTATTCCAATCCAGCAGGCATGATCATTAAATATGGAAAATGTTTCTATGGGGAGTAATGGTTAATAGTTCATTCTTCCAAGCTGTCTCCACTATATTATGGAAAAAGAATGCATACGAAAAGTATGTGTGTATAGTGGTGTATCTAGGCCGGGCATGTGGCATGTAAAAGACAATTCTGCGCAAAATCAGCTAGCTAAAATTTCGTTAAACTCGATGGGATGAGTCATATGGGGAGACATATGTTTCATTAAAAAATAAATGACAGACCTTCGAAAGAAAAAATTGTATTTCTTAACACACACCATGCTCTCTATGGGGTTTGCTCGTTGCAGGAGAAGGGCACCGTGAATACTTTTTACTGTCCTGAAGCAAAATAGTACAGGGCCGTATGACGATACTATTAACGACATCGTTGTTTTCAAATTCATTTCTAACGTTTGAAAAAATTATATTACAATTACTGAAGAAACACATTTGTATTATTTATTTCTTAGGTATTTGTTCGAAACTTCTTAAGGAATTATGAAGTTAAAAAAAATTTGAATTAAAACCTCGTTATAATTTTAACCGTTATTATATTGATTATATATATTATAACGTTGGTAAATCATCAAACTTGCAATAGCGTCATTTTTATTTCCTTAGTAATAAATTAATAATTTTCGTCGAAAAATACAAAGCAATAATATATTGCACAAATTGATAAATATTTAATATTTAATGTAATGTTGTCTGAATACACGGCGATGGTATCTAACATGCTTCATAAAATTACCAAGAACAATTATTAATATTTCGAATTTTCCAAATATTGACTTTTTAAATAATATTTCCAACAAATAAATTTCCAATAAAGAAAGATAATGTTTCTAATTTGAATCAGAATAATCGTGGTTCCGCAGTGCGATGGTACAGCAGTGCGAGCGCTCGCTGATGGTGGGGGAGAGGCGAGTGGCGCATGCGCAGTGAAGCCACGGGTGGCCAGCTGTGCACGAACATGAAATGTGGTGCGGCTGGCGGTGGTGGCTGGTAGGAAAGCAAGCGAGCGAACGAGCGAGCAAGCGAGCAAGCAAGCAGGCCGAGACTGCTCTCCTGTCTCCCCCACCCCAAGCATGCCTCGCAGAGCCCATGGCCTCCGTGTACACGGAGGAGAGTGAGGCAGCGCCAGCCGCTCCTCACGTCATCCGCTGAGAGAGAGACGACGGGTCTCGACACGGCGAGGAGCAATAATTCTAACGAGCCAAGATGGCGGCGGACACGGTGGCCCTGTCCGCGCTCACACTCGCCAGGGGCGACAAGATCCTCGTGACCGTCGAGTCCGCGCTACCGGACATCATCGTCGTGTCCTTCGTTCACGGTGCCAAGTGCTTCCAGGGCGCATTGCTCGACGCCACCAAGAGGTAAGCGTGCCTGCTATCGAGAGCTCTCTCTCTCGTCGTGCCTCCACAGCAAACTCTCTTCCTTTCTCTATCTCTTTCTTTCTTTCTTTCTTTCTTTCTTTCTCTCTCTCTCGTCTCTCTTTCTTCCTGCGTTTTTACCCCGTATGTATGACATCGTTTTTGTCTGCCCGAATCCACAGGCCGGGAATTGGCCAGCATTTTGTTGGTCGTTCGCACAAGGGCGCACGATCTTTGGCCACAGTGCGCCCGTTTTGTTTTCACCGTCGGTCGAAGGAAGTTACTAACAAGCATGTCATGCTGTCGTTGTGCTCTTGACCAACGATATTGTTTGTTATGCGTATATATATATATATAATATACACACACATATATATGTCGCAGTTTTATTGTGGATCTACTGGCATCGTGTTTGTGTACATGTGTGTTGCCATACGTGCGCGTGCATATCGGTGTACGCGTGGTAAAAAAACGTTTCCGACATGTAAGAATAATGGATAAGTTAATGACCACGGAATANGAATAATGGATAAGTTAATGACCACGGAATATGGTCCCGATCGACGAAATTTACGTTGAAACTAATGTATCTGCCGACGAGCGACGGACAGCGTTGAGATTGCTCGCCACAACGGTGTTCACGTGGAATGGAAACGTTGTCATGTAATTTCGAATAGTGCCTGCGACGTGGATTAAACGACCAGCTAGGCTACACTCGCTCGCAAACTTTAATTCTCTGATTCTAATTTCAATTGCAGACTGTAAAACTGATTCACTGAATCTGTGTATATTCGCATGTGAGCTATACCCCGTAAATCGAATAGTAAAGGAAGAACTGATGGTTTTTGGATAGTAGATTTCGTTTGTTCTTCAAAAAGTTTTGAGCACCTGTGTGACGAAGTTCAATGTACAGAAGATCGAAGCACGTATGGATCATTTTGGTTCCTGAGACCTTCGACTTTCGGAACAACGAATGTACGACGTGACAATGTACAACCGCTTTGTCCCTTATCAGGTGTTTAAATCTTATTACCGATATCATACTTTTTCTATTCAAAAGACTATCTAACAACGCCTGATACTCTGCCCTACAATGTAGTCTTACACGTTGAAGTGTAAGGACACGTTTGAAATTTCGTCTGGCGAAATGTACCGCTATTTCCGGCCGAGGCGGTCGAGGCGAAGTGGAAAAAGTAAATTTCCACGATTTTCAAGGTTTCTCAGCCGTGAAACAGGGGATGATAGTCGTCGTTATTGGTGACGACGACGCTCTGCATATCGTGAATATTCTCGCAAAGTGGCCTTTATTTCGTAAAGCGGAAGTAGCTCCACTGATGTCTCGTGACTTAAACCCTCCGCGAACTCGTCGCCGTCGGCAAGAGTTTCAACGGTCACGATGGCACAACGTCTTTTCATTGAAATTTTATTTATTACATCGGGACAAGTGATCTTAGTTCCATTGTTGATTACAATTAAATTGTATATGGAAGTGTGGCGCCGAGGAAATTGTTTAAATTGGCTCCATTATGATACTCTGATATTTGTACGTTGCTTTAGACACATGAGCACACATGTGATACAATATTATTTATAATCCTCTTTACTGGAATTTATTTCGTAGGTGTAATGTGATAATATCTTTTATTGTTAATGTTATGATAGTGTCTTTTATTTTTAAATTTTGTGTCATAATTTTCATCGTTCGGAATTTGTCAGTATAGGCACAGATGATGTAATATAATAATATTTTATAGTACTTAGAGAATTTATTAAATTGGTTCTATTATAATACTGGTAATATAATATTCTTTATTGAAATTTATTTTTTGTAGGAAATTTGCTAGATATAATAATATTATAATAATATCTGTTATCGTTAATGTCGTAGCAACGTCTATTATTTTTTTATTTTTCATTAAAATTTTTATCATTTATATCTAAAAATTAAGTAATAGAAAAACGTATAATATACAATTTTGTAATTTCTTTTTAAAGATCGTGTTTTTATAGGCAATTATAACAGTAGAGAATGTATTATAGTAGTTTTTTTTATAGCAGCAGAGAATATATACTATACAAGCATCTTTTATGTTCATTAACTAGAAGATAATAATTGTACTATTTGTAAGTATACGATATGTCTATTCAGTGAGATAAAAATTGCTTCTGTGATTTTAAAATTTTTATTGCGATTTAAAGTGCAGATTAGAAGTAGAAGTTTGACTTCAAATTTCGTGCAAATTCGTTCTACTACGTTTCGCAAACTTTCATCATGAATTATGAAGTTTTTGTTTCTTCTTACTTGGGTCTTTGGGAAGCAAACTGCTCGTTAAAGTGGGACAGCACTAGGCGTGGAGTAACAATTTCGCATTGTTGCATTTGACCATAAAAATTTTATAATTTAACTCCTCTATCGAATTGTTCTTTATGAGCATGAAAAGACTCTTATCTTGGATGTACGAACTACTTACGTTTTTATTAGCAATTTAAAAGATTACGATGAAGCTATAACCTCGTTACGTTCGCATGCTTGAACTTGTGAATTACAGTGATTATAATTATATAATTACTTAATGATAATAATTATAATTATATAATTATTTAATATTAACATTTACCTATTATTAATATTGGAATTATTAGAATTCTTTCTAAAGCTTTAAAACTAAATGGATTTCAATAAGAAGACCACACTCAAAAAATTTTTACTAATTACTTAAGTACTAATTACTCGAGATATGAAAACGATATTTAAATTTGTTCTTTAATTACTTAATTTCTAAAGCTTTAAAACTAAATGGATTTCAATAAGAAGACCACACTCAAAAAATTTTTACTAATTACTTAAGTACTAATTACTCGAGATATGAAAACGATATTTAAATTTGTTCTTTAATTACTTAGGCATTAATAACAATGCTAGCTACTTTTAGCATAAATTTCATAAACGCGTTCCACAAATGTAGGACACTGAAAATTGCTGTCCTCTGTTTCCTCAAAGGGACTTTCCAAGAAAATCCATAAGCACTGATTATAATCATTACATTATATTTGACAGTTTTCTCGAACGATCGTTTCCTGTCGTCGCATAAACTGCTTCATTTCGTTTCCGGGACGCTGATATTATTGAAAAAGGCTTCGAAATCGTGACTCATATTCGTGGCGAACGTTGCCTNATTATATAATATATATAGTATAGTATATTATATATAATATACTTTATATATAATATGGTATATAATATATAATACATAATACATAATACATAATACATAATATATAATATATAATATAATATGGTATATAATATATAATATATATTATATATAGTATGGTATATTATATATAATATACTTTATATATAATATATGGTATAGTATATTATATATATTATATATAGTATATTATATATATAGTATATATTATATATATAGTATGTATACATATATATATATAGTATATATTATATATGTAGTATGTATACAGAGAATAAATATGAATTGCGAAATTTAATAAAATATTAATAATGTAAGCTTTATTTATTTTATCAGGAATTTTCGAAGATTGCGTTTAACAGTTTGATCGCTACGTGAAAATACGGTTTGCCTGTGAGACGGAATATTGAATCTTTATGAAACGTAATGTCATTCTGGATCTTATAATATTGTCTAAAATATTCAAGTTATTTGAAATTTTTTATCGATGTTTTTGTCTGCAGGGAAGAACATTGCAACAAAAACGAAAGCGTATTTTGAATTTTATATTATCTAGTTTGTTCAGGTTATTTAGAATTTTTTTTATTGATGCGATGTCCAGCCATGGGACGGAATATTTTATTTTTATAAAACGTTATATTACAAAATGTATTGTCTAATTATTCATGTTATTTAAAATATATTTTTTTTTCATTATATATTCGTTTTATTTTAATTATTCCAAAACATTTATATAAGAATAAACATAGACTAATGATTATCTTGTTTATCAGCATGCTAAAATTGAAGAAAGAATTTTTCATCTATAATATCGTTTAATTTCGAGCAGTCATACAGTAGAGGAATTGAAGATTGCGTGAAAATATGCCTCAACAGGGTTGCAACAGTTGCTCGTTCGCAGCTGTGTTCTTGTGACGCATCGACGAATATCTTAATGATTCACATTCCGTCGAAAGAGAAAAAGAACGAAGACACTACTGTGACTTCTGAGGGAAACGTTTTTTGTAAAGAGAAGTTGAAACATACTATTAAAATTAAATTAATGCTGCTTGAAATTACTACTACTACGTAGATGACTTGGATGTATATAATAAAGTTTCAGTATTTTCAGTATTGTCTCCATTAATTGTTAGGTTCTCTTCCTTCCATCGGTTCATTAGGATATTCATAAATGGCAGACTTGTTCAGGTACTGGAATTACGTTGGAGGAATTTGTGGTATATTTGAGTGGATCAATAGCTGTGAAACAGCTGTCCAACAAATAAAAAGTTAATTCTGCTTGCAAATGATTGACAGTATGATAGGCCTTTTTTCCATTTGTTTCATTTATCACTTTGAATCAGCGTTATAATATCGTAAAAGTAATATATTTTCAAAATGTATTACACTTCGAATATAATATAACAAAATATCATGTTATATATTTAAAAATATATTATATTATATTTTCAAAAATAAATCCTCCAAACTCTCAGATTTTTAACTTGCAGAAGTAAAACGCTTCTTTCATTGATTGTAGTTTCGTATATTTTTGAATTTTGTTAAAATTCTGTTCTTAATGATATTCTCGTTAAGCGTAGCTATTTTCGAATATTGTTACATCCGATCTTGTACAGTTATTGAAAGTGGATCATTATAGTCTGTTTGCTTGTTTATAACGTTGGAAGTATCAATCTAAAAATACTGCTTAAATATNTGGAAGTATCAATCTAAAAATACTGCTTAAATATGATCAAAAAATTAAATTAGCGCGAGGAACATAGATTGGCACATGTAGTCACTCCTCCATTTTGATAAAGTCAAACACAAAGTATAATTCATAATAAATTGTGAAAGATTAATTAGATAATTCCTGAGTAGAATTAGATAATTCACATGGANATGATCAAAAAATTAAATTAGCGCGAGGAACATAGATTGGCACATGTAGTCACTCCTCCATTTTGATAAAGTCAAACACAAAGTATAATTCATAATAAATTGTGAAAGATTAATTAGATAATTCCTGAATAGAATTAGATAAATTAGATAATTCACACGAATTAATTAATTAGAATTAATTACTCCTCTATTTTGATAAAGTCAAACACAAAGTATAATTCATAATAAATTGTGAAAGATTAATTAGATAATTCCTGAGTAGAATTAGATAATTCACATGAATTAATTAATTAGAATTAATTGGATAATTTACATAAATTGTAATTAGGTAATTCCTATACGAATTTATATTACTTAGAACATTAAAGTTAGAACAGTCGAAATTGATTCGAAATTTTCAAAAATAGAATGTAGCCCCTGAGTACATATTTCATTCTTTCAATTTCTCGCCCAAGTTTTGATTATATTCTTCTTCGTTTCGAAAAAATTACCAGTCTGGGAGAAACAACTCGATACATTAAATTGCGATGCTGCCGAAGTACATATTTTATCGTTCAATTTCTCGCGTAATTTTTAGTTAATTTCTTACGCGTAAAAAATTATCGGCCTGTACTAGGCTTATCATAAACAACACGATACATTAAACTGTGAAGCTCGGAAGGAAAGAGTCTGTCAATGACCCAGATATCCAGCAATGTGGCGTTCGAATTCCCAGTCCACTGGCTCGCCCAATCGATTCCTCTTCTTCCACCGATGCTGAATCCTGGTAATAAAAAATTCAAGAAATAAAAGGAAATCATAATCGTGGAAACAGAAGTAGAACGTTTAGGAATAAAATTTGTAACGTTATAGGCAATTTCGATTGTTTCGATAATTCGACATTTCGCGATATTCATATATTATTCATGACGAATAACTAATGTATGTGACGTTGAATAAATACACATAAATTGATTGACAGGTGACATGAAGCTTCTTATGGAACTTGGTCTTTTCTTAATATAAAATATTAAGAGAGAAGATTAAGCGTTTTTAATATTATTCTAATAATGATACAATAGAATTATTATTATTATTTTAATGAGTATTTTAATATTTCAATAATTCAATAGTATTCTAATAATACAAAATATTGTTCTAATAATAGTGATGGTATAAAAGAATCAAAGTATTCAGTTGCACCAAACTAGAAGTCAGAAAAATTGTTAATTTATTTCAATATTCAAGAATATTATATTTCCTTGGCTATTAAGTTATTTTTTTTTTTTTAGTATAATATATTCTTCTTGTGTTTCAAATTATAAGTCATTCTATAATGCTTTGAATATTGTAAGAAGATGTATTCTGTTTTATTCTGTGGATAAATAAATAAATTATATCTAACATATTTGTTAGTTAGAAACAAAATTAATTCTTATACAAAATTATAATCTTTCTAGCACTTTTTGATAAAATCTTGTTATAAATTTCAACAAGTTCTTTCAACAAGAATATGTATGAGATGTAACAGTATATACAGAGATTCACGTAACTTGCATACCTGAAATAACTTTTAAATTATGCTTCTAAATGAAAAATTGTTTAATACAAAAGTTGTTTGGTTTGAAGGGAGACAAAATATGGCTTTATGTAGTTTTCATCCTCGAGACAAATTATTGTAAAATATCTCCTTAACCATTAGGTTTAGGACTAACATGGCTTGATACTTTTTTAGTTGGAATTTAATATTGTTCTGATTTACGACGAAAAAAGATACATGGTTCAACTAAAAAAAATAAAGATGACTTTAGAAACTTCGAAATATACAAAAAATTGATATGCTAAGTATAGGCAAGGGCAAAGTATTGCCTCTCTTAAAACTTTTGTACCAAACAATTTTTCATTAGACGCATAATTTAAAAGTTACTTTATGTGTGCAAGTTATATGAATACCACCCTATATATAACATGATGTAATATAAGAGAAGATATTTAATAAATAAGTATAAGAGAAGACATTTAATAAATATTCTGTTGGAGTATATTAGAATATTTAGCTAATGGGAAGCTTTATTGTATTTTTAATGATATCCTGATTTTAGTAATATGTAAATTTATATAAATGTCACAAAAAAACATCTTTTTTTAAAAAAGATGTCTATGGTATTAATTTTCATTTAAATATGTGCTTATGTTTAATAATACTTTTAATAATATTCTAACAATACTATAGTATACCAATTTCCTTAAAAAAAGATGCTTGTCTATTATTATATTATTGCATTGTATTAATTTCTACGGATCTATATGTAATAATACTTTTAATAACAACTTTGTAGTACTATGCTTTTAATTCTGCTATACTTATCTATATGTACTTAATTTTATTATACTGTTCTTGTCATAATTAGTTTTATTTTACTTTTAATAACTTTCTACTACTAATTCTATAGTGACACCACATGCAAGTTCTTTGTGAAAGAGGTAGTTCTCTGAGTATTCATTTTTGTTTCAAATACGTGCTTACACCAACACGTTACATATTTAATCTGGCTAATCTCCTAATTGTAGCATAATCCTTGTAATGGTAGAGGGAACTGACGCGAATACCATTAGTATTTACCGTGATTGCGCCTGTTGTTACCTGTTATGTACGCACAAATTTCCAGCAATAATCATTTAACGCATCTATATACATTCATATATATACACACACATGCGTTGTTCATAAAACAAGTATGCATGTAATACCGCAACGTGTATAAATCTCTGAAATTACCGCCGATATTCGAATCGAGTAACCATTGATCGACCCATGATTAACAATCATCCTTATTTTCAGAGGCCTGCCGTGTGGCGTACAACCGCCGGAACCTGTGCCGGGCCCCGATGGCGACAAATTGGCGACGATCGCGGCCCGATTCAGCTATTTCCAAGAGAGAAAGAACACGCTGACCACGACAAAAGTCGATCTACGTAGGAACATCAATCCACCGGCCAGGTACAAGAATGCGAGGCCAACGGTCAGGCTCAGGCCACGTCAGGTCCTTTGCAGCAAGTGTAGATCGATCTGTAACGAGAATAGCGAGAACGTGGACGTCAGCAGAAAACGGAAGCACGATGAGATTCAGCAGGAACAGCAGCAGCCGCAGCAACAGCAGGTAATACGTACCGCCATTTTTTCCCTTTTTCTTTCTCTCTATTTCTCTTCATGAAGGAAGGACTGAGGATAGTTTTTAAATTTTTATTTGTTAAGGACACGGATGACTTGTCGTTGTTTGACTTACCTTTGCTTGTGTCACTTGTTGCCGAAGGATCAGCACCACTCACTGATTTCTCACTGACAGAATGAACGACTCTGGCTTGAATTGATACTGTCTTTGTTACACAATGAAAAAGGTGGCGTTTACGAGTCTTCTACCGACGACCGAGTTCGAAGGATTCGCTTAGCCGAATATTGACTGACTATTTGGACAAGTAGTTTTCGTATTAAATATTCTAGAGAATGTATCAACATTTACTTGGGGGAACTACTAAAAAATTATGAAAAATACGCTTTTTTAAATGTATCGTTTGAACAGATGGTATATTCGTCGTTGAAAAAAACACTAATTTACACAAACTCTTCAGTAATTTCTGAGAAATAAATTCCGCGGTCCCAACTTTGAGGGTAGTTTACACCCCTTTAATATGGCCGATTGCCAATAAAAACACATGTCAAATATTTTTTTTTTCGAAAACTACATTTAAGCCAAAAACAGGATTAAAATCGTTTCTAGCGATCGAACATTTTTTTTCGATACCAATAACTATTATCGATGAGGGAAATTTATTGCGTTTACTCATATTCGATTATTTTTCGAACTCTCATAATTAGGCATTGTTTTCTCAATCGATTTATCTATCGTTGAGCATTACGAATGTATTATCTCTCGATGATATAAATTAGTCTTATATATATAGAGAGAGCAGCTAAATTTCTGTTTGAATGTGGCGCAAGATACAGCTTTGTGTTTAAGTCGCTTAGAAAAATTGATGTTATTTCGAGAAGACTTGTACTTGTCATCTCTACTTATATATACTTATATATTTTTCTCAGTATATAATTTCATACGTTAACGAATCATTTTTCATTACTCTAAAGACTTGTGTCACTTTCAAGATAAATGACTCTTATTATTAATATTACTCTTTAACAAGGTCAGTATTAGAGTTTGGCTTGATAGAGTTTGCATTCATTATTTTAACACCCACACAATGGGGTGAAACATTTAGCAGAGCTACTGCTTTTCGCCTGATTGTCAGCTTATACTTCCTCACTTTGGAACAAAGTATACATAATAGTCTAACAGATTGTTCCAGTATCGTAAAAAAATTAAGATTAATATTCCTGTCAAAAGTCTGCAGCTTGTTGACTTTTTTCCCCGTTATTTGCAACCAAATTGAAATTTTTGTATCTTGCGATTCTGAATTGTTACTGATTTTTTTCTTTTTTTTTCACTTTGGAAAAGTGTTCCTCTCCTTAGAATTATTTCATCCAATACAACAAAGGAGACGCGAGCCGAATTTACAACTTGGTTCACGTCCACCGAGTTTCTTAACAAACTTTATTGTTGTAACAGCACGGGCGGTAAAAATCGTCAAATATGATGGAGGTTGTGGAAACTTGGTGGCGTCGGCGAGGGAACTCGTAAGAGTAGAGGCGCGAGGAAGGAACAAATTGGGTTGTAGGAAACTTCGGTCGAATGAACATGCCAGACAACTGTGTTGAGGAAGGAAAGTCATGCGATTTTGAACTTGAAGCAGCTTAACGCCGTTGTCTTCTAAAGAGGCACCGCGCGTATAGCAGTTTGATTCTGGTGTGTAACTTCTTTCTCGAGTGCAAAAGTCTCGAACGCAAAGTGCTCTGATCGTACATTTAATGCTGACACGTTCCGCGCACTACACGTGTTTAGTCTTACGGCAGTTTATTTCGCTGGCTCCGTGTCAGATAGCGAGAATCTTATTAAAGTGCTTTCTGTGATTTGGTAGTGCTCAGGCTTTGATTTATATTTGGAGTTTTATCAGTGGTCTTAAAATTTGCGAGATACATTTCAATTGTATCTTAACAGTGTTTATTTTATAATAATTTAGATGAATCTGAAATACTTCGGTCTATGTGGAATCGTGAAAAATTTGTAATGTATTGTAATGATTATTATATATCTTAATTTTAATTAATTTTATATAATTTATGTACAGTGGACCAAAGATGGTATAACTTTTTTGGAAATATTTTTACTAATATAGAATATTGATGTATCGATAGCTAGTATTTAATGTTTTTTTTTAAACATTTATCATGTATTCAGAATTAGAACACTCAAAATACATTCATTACTGTATACAAAAGAAATATTTATTATGTTCCATATTTTTGTACATACATTCGACAGTAACTTGACTAATCTCTTTTGAAATATCTGGAAAAATATTTGACTATTCTTCTAACAATATTTTTTTTTCATATCATTTCTATTGATCTTTCCCAATTTTTAAATCTGACAATACCACAAACATTCAATTAGATTTATGTCTGATGATTGCATTGTAAATATTTCATTCTCTATGAATATTTCGAGTATTCATTGTTATATACTTACATATCGATAAATGTACGATTTCGTACTCTGTTGTAATCGACACTCCTAAATCATAAGAAACAAAATTCATCTTTTTTTTTGTCGTTAGTCGAAAATCCTCAAAGTCCAATCGAAAGAGCTGTTGCAACAAAGAAGCAACTTTACTTTCGTAAAGTAAAATTTATCAAAAAACAATTAAATATCAGTTATATAAATTTGTGATAATCTGTCTCAAAATATATACTATACATTTTTTTAATGGAGTAAATATATAAAAAATGGAGCTGCCTCCAATTTTTGCTGAAAATTTTTTAACTCGATTTCCTGCTAGATTATTATTACCCAAAAATATCAAATTGTATAATGCCGGTGTTTTTTCTTTTTTTTCGACTCATTGTGTATTCAGTCTTGATTATACTTTATATTAAACGATTCCATTGATATGCTTTGCAAAACCAGAATACGAGGACGTTTGACTTATTGGTAAAAATGTATGATTTTTTTTTTGATTCGGTTAGGTCACGGGTCATGGCGCCACTCGAAGGAGCGATCGACGTTGCGGCCAGCAGCCGCAAAAAACCTCGAGAATACTGTTCTCCGAATGTCAGTCGGAGAACATCACGATGTCATCTCATCAAACAGCCAAATCCTCGTCATCTACAGCACTCAGTCCCGACTCGTCGAAGCTTGTGCCGTCTCTCATCCCAAAAATCTCAAGACTTCAACCGAATGAAATCAACAATGCCATGCAAGCTAATGGTAAATATTTTTCATTAAAAATAAAATCTTTTATTTTTCTGTCTTAATCCTTGATAAAAATTGAAAAAAAAAAAAAAAAAATATTACCTGTAC
>NIPQ01091860.1:7416-32009 GCA_002806875.1 Lepidotrigona ventralis hoosana
GTGTGTGTGTGTGTGTGTGTAATTCTTTGAATGTTTCTGAATAATTTTTTTACTATTTGTAAATTTTATACAGAGTAATTTATTTTTCAATTCATCGTTATGAAAATGGTGAATTTTGGCCAAATCTTAGAGAATCCAATTTTCATTTTGTTGGAGATGATTCAGGAGAAGGATATAATTTTAACGTGCCACTTAATAAAACTGGTATGACCAATGCTGATTATTTAGCCATATTTCAACAGGTTTTATTGCCAATGGCCTATGAGGTAAATAACATATTATTGTAATTTTGTGCAAGAGCCTTATATGAAATATTAATATAAAGAGTTTTACAATAGATTGTTTTTAATTATTCTAGTTTCAACCAGATTTTATAATAGTATCAGCTGGTTATGATGCAGCTTTGGGCTGTCCAGAGGTAAAATAATAAATATTATTTATTAATTTTCTTTTTTTATCTTAGTTTAATCCAGATTTTGTCATTGTCTCGGCTGGATTTGATTCCGGAATTGGGGACGAAAAGGTTGATATATATAATAAATTCAGTATTATTATATATATCAATAAACTACATATTTTAATATTTTTATTTTATGATATCCAGGGTGAAATGTTGCTAACACCTGCATGTTATGCTCATTTACTATCATCATTATTGAGTTTGGCCTCTGGAAAAGTTGCTGTTATATTAGAGGTATAAAATATAATTTGAGTTGCTGCTCTACTATATACTTATAACATCTTTAATATATTTTCATTATATTTTTTATTATAGGGTGGTTATTGTTTAAAATCATTAGCAGAAAGTGCAGCATTAACATTGCGTACTTTGTTGGGTGATCCATGTCCTATGTTAGAAGCTCTTACATTACCATCAATAAGGTAAATAGTATAAAGTGAATAATTAGTATAAAGTATTTTATTCATTCATTATATAATTTAATATGATTTTAGTATACGTGATACAATTTTAAATGCAATTTATGCGCATAAACCATATTGGAAATGCTATCAGTACCAAGATACATACAGTATTAATAGTACAACAAATAATAAAGAAGAAAATACTAATCAATATTTACCTGTGGTTACATTCAAGTAAGAAATTGAAATAATTTTAACAAGAATTTTTTTATTGCTTTTAATTATATATAAATACCGGTGGTATTATATAGAAGTACCATTTATTTATTTTAGAGGAACTGATATTAAGCCCGAGGTGTATGAAACTCGAAATTGTTACCCAATTCAAAATAAAGATATTATAGAAATGATAGAAAAGCAGTTAAATTCATTAATACAGTGTACGTATCTAATTTAATAGTTAGTAATAATTAATTCTATAAATAACTATATAATGTAATGAACTATATAAATGTAATCTTTTGTCACGTTTAGTCACTAACTTATCTAAAGCACCAAACAAGGTATGCATTGTTTACGATGATAGAATGTTAAAACATTGTGATATGTCGGATGATAATCATCCAGAAAAACCACATCGTATTAATTTTATTTATAAAAAATATCAAGAGTACAATTTACTTGATCGGTGTTATGTGCAACAGGTATATTCATATATCTATTAAGCCTTTTTTTAGACATTAAAATTTTTATTTGAAATATTTTCTTCATTGATTATTTTAAAGGGACGAAGTGCAACTAGAGAAGAATTAATGTTAGTTCATTCTAAAGAATATATAGATAAAATAAAAGGTACAGAAACTTTAAAACCAAAGGAGTTACAAAAACAGGCAGAAGCTTATAATTCAGTTTATTTGCACCCTGAAACCTGGACAAGTGCCTGTATATCAACTGGATCGTTATTACAAGTAGTTCATAGTGTATTAATTGGAGAAAGTCAGTCTGGTGTTGCTATTGTTAGGCCTCCAGGACATCATGCTGGAGAGAATATAGCATGCGGTTTTTGTATTTTTAATAATATTGCTGTAGCAACTAGATACGCTATAGAACTTCATCATGTAAAACGGTATTATGATTGATTTATTTTTAATAATATGTGACATTAGTATAAGAAATAATGGAATTTTCAGAGTATTGATAATAGATTGGGATGTACATCATGGTAATGGAACTCAATCGATTTTTGAGGAAGATTCCAAAGTTTTATATATATCTGTTCATCGTTACGATAATGGCAGTTTTTTTCCAAATTCTAAACGAGCAAACTACTCTTACATTGGTTCTCAATCAGGAGAAGGTTTCACTGTTAATATACCATGGAATAAGGTTAATCTTAAAAAATGTGCTATAAGTTAATATTAATGAAGCAGAATTATTATCATATATTATTTATATATTGTGTAGAAAGGAATGGGTGATGCAGAATATATAGCGGCATTTCAACAAATAGTAATGCCGATTGCTTATCAGTTTAACCCAGAATTAATTTTAGTTTCTGCGGGCTTTGATGCATGTATTGGTGATCCTCTAGGAGGTATGTATTACAATTTTTTGTGGATTTTTTCTATTTGTTTAAATATTTTTCTCACTTTTAGGCTGCTTTGTAACGCCAGAAATGTATGGACACTTAACACACTGGCTATCTTCTTTAGCCAATGGTCGTGTTATTCTTAGTCTTGAAGGAGGTTATAATACTAATTCAATCGCTCATGCAATGGCTATTTGTACGAAATCTTTGCTTGGTGATCCTTTACCGACGTTAGAAAATGGACATATTCCATGTACAAGCGCTATTCACACTATAAATAATGTTATAAAAACACAAAAACAATACTGGCCAAATTTAGCATTTAATTTATCTTTACCAAAAGAAAGAATACTTCCTAAGCTTAAAATTCCGCATTTAAAGACAAATGAACGTGTTATAAACAATGAAGAGCCTTTAGAACATTCAGAATCTAAGATAGCGCTGGAAGAAATAGAAACTGAAAAAATGCAGAGAAGACCTACAACTCGGCAGATAATAAATAAAAAATGTAACACGGATTGGCAAGCCGTTTCCGAAGAATTGAAGGAATTAGAAAAGAAGATTCTTATTCCATCTTACAAGCAACAAATGATTAATATTCATGATGAAGGTATGGTAGTTAGAAATATATATGTGCCTTTATTTACTCTCTACATAAAATTATTTTTACAGTTTCTAACTATACAAGAAAATGCACAAATTCAGATGAAAAAGGACATTCTGATGAAAACTTCACCAATTCCTCTGCTGGTAGTAGTGGTGAACAGAATGAAAATGCAAGAGCACAAACGAGTGATAGTAAAAGTTTAAAGGATTATTTTTCGGAAAATTTGCATGTAATTACTATTTAAATTTTCATATTATAAATGTTTATTTAAAATTAATTATGATTTTTATAATTGGAATTCATTATCAATTTTATAGTCATTAATAGCTGGAGACATGTTTGCGGTGATACCTTTACGAGAATGTCCACATTTGAATAGCGTTAAGGATGTACCAGTTTCAGGAATTGATATAAGTATACCATGTATAGAATGTAAAAGCAACATTGAAAACTGGGTCTGTTTACAATGCTATAGTGTTCATTGTGCTCGTAGTATTAATCAACATGGTTTAATACATGCTGAAAAAATGGAACATCCATTGGCTTTAAGTTTCAGTGATTTATCAGTTTGGTGCTACAAATGTGAGGCATACATAGATAATCCGGTAAGTTACAATAAATTCTTTTGGAAATATCTATTTTAATATAATCTTGTCTATATACAATTTATTTTAATATAATCTTGTCTGTATGTTTAATAATGTTTATAGCAATTATTTGCCGCACGTAATGCTGTACATCAAAGTAAATTTAACGAGGAATTACCATGGACGTATAATGATAATTGAAATAAAAATGTATTTGACAAAATTTTGCAATTAACATTATGTATTTCATGACATTTGTAAAACACAGATTTTTGTGTTTAGATAAATTATTAACATAACTTGAAAATATTTTGTAGTTTCTACCTAGTTCTAATATATTCTATTTTTCTATGTAGGATAGTAATCATTGGAGAAGTAATAAATTCAAGACAGGAATAAATAATTTTTAAAAATAAAATTGTAGATTGTAATGTACAAGCGAATTTAATTTTACAAAATTATTTAATTTATATATATATGTATGATTTTCATTTTAAAAATTTCATTGATACATATTTTAAATATCTTATATAAAACTTAATTTGGTTAAGTTGCTTAACATAAGTTTTAAATATAATATCGTTTCGCTGCTAATAATTACCAATATTTTTATATTATAAGAAATATGTATAACCTGTTATTGCAGTAGTTATTATAACGACTAAATAATAAACAAATAAATGTTACATTAATTTTACAATACAAGTTAACAAATACAAGTTATGTTAACAATTAAGTAAAAATATTATAATCATGAATTGTAATTCCTTTCATAATATATATGTATTTTTATATTTATTATCTTCTAAATATTCAATTCGTATTAATAACAATTGAAATTGCTGGAAAGCTTCAAATATATTATTCATAATTTCAATCAATTTTTCCGCAGAAAATATAGCCAAATTTGTTAAACGCGTAATATTTTTAGCACTTTTTAAGAATGGTAATTTTTCAACTGTAACATGCGGATAGAATTTATGTACAATATGATAATTAAATAAATTTATATTATTTTGAATGAAAATAAATTCTTCCAAATCTGTGGCAGGAAGAGCATAATACAATCTATAGGGTACTTTCTTGGTGACATATTTATATTCACATTCACGAAGTTTCAAGGCAATAACATTACAAACATCTCTTATAGATTTAGAATTCTGTTCATAAAGATAAAAGTCTTTTATCAGTTTATATTTATGATTTCCACTACTTACATATGTTTTTTTGGTATTTCTTAAATGTAGAAGTGCCGTTGGTATAGAATAAGTATGTGATGTAAATAAATGTATATGGGTAAGATCTGGTTTTGCTTTTAATTCAGTTGCTATATGAGATGATAAAGGTAGAACTCCACCTTGATGAGCAAATCCATAAAAGAACGTTAATACAATATTACATATGAACCAAAAAATTTGTAGTTTATTCAACTTATTTCTAGTAAATGAACTTTGACATTCATCATCTTTTGCAATACGTGCAATAGTATCAACTCCTGGTGTTTGACTCATATTTGGAGCATATAAGAAAGTTAAAGGTAATAATACTGGTATAATAAATCTAGGCTCTTGATGAGGAAATACTGATAGTAATATAATAGGTGTGATAAAAGATGTCGTCATTAAACCAACAACGCTTTGTATCCGTGGCAAATTTAACCATTGTGCCTTTAAACCACTGTAAATGATGATTATTCTCTATCAGTTCACATTTCAAACATTTTGTGTAAAATAAATAATATTGAAATAATTACCTGTATAACAGTTTTCCAAATGTACAAAGACCAATAATTCCAAGAGCATTATATAAAAGGGGTATATTTACTGTTAAGTGTAAATAATGAGGATGCAAACCATGATCTTTTAGATTTTTAATATTTGAGTTATGTCTGAGGAAATTAAGTGGTGTTACCACAAAATTATTTATGCTAATATCAAAATTACCTATTTCTGCCATTGTTAAATAACCAAAATAAAAACTATCAACTAAAATAAAAAAAAGAGTGACGGGTATTCCACAGACAATAAAGGTGAATATTCGAATATGAAAATCTCTGAAACCTATACTTTTTGAACCTAAACCTCTTTGTAACCAAAAGAAAATAGGCGCAAATGCAAATGCAATAAATGTTGGTCTATTAAATATACCAATCACAGTGATTATTGCAATTTTCATACAATGATTTAAAGAATGTTGGGGTAACGAAGCTTTAAGTTTATAATATTTTACTCTTTCTACTCCGGTTTTTGCTTTATTATATTTACTTGATAAATAATCACTTTGAACAATTATCTGAAATAATAAATATTATCATTTTACATAAAATTTGTATATTTGTACCTAAATTTGTATATTTGTACCTTTTCTGAATATGCCATGGAATATGATGTATAATATAACAATAAGGCTGTTAGAACCAGTTCAATGGTATTTGATAATGTATGAGTTGCATAAACAAGCATAACATAGGAACTGGCATAAATGATTAGTCTTATTTTGTAATTTTGACCATATATGTAACAGATTTTGTATAAACAGTAATCTGATATAAAAGACAAGGCGCAGACTAATAAACGTGGGAATAATATAAGAAAGTATGGTGATTTCAATGATATACCCAAATAAAACACAGTATATTGTGAAAGTCCCTTTAAAATTGAATACGGTATACCAACAGTAATTTGTGGTATTAAAACAGTTCTTATGGGAAATGTTGAATTAAATTCCCATGGTTTATTTACATCAATGTCAAAATGATCTCCTACAAAATAAAAATTTCCTATAATAAATTTTATTATATTACAAATTAATCGTGATTGTTTCTGTTCCTATGTAAATATATATTTTACTTACCAGATATAACTTCGATAGATTGAAAATATTCGTCGGGATGAATATACCCCGTTTGAGGAATGAATGTTAATATGATTCTTAAGAGTACTAAGGTCCAATAAAGATTCATTTTTCTTTTTATTGGTTCAGCTGGTTTGTATTCGTCTATGGACCTACGATATTCATTCTTGAAATGCATTTTTGTTAGTAAATAGTTTTATGCAATAAAGAGCAGAACCAATTTCTCACGAGATATTAATTTAATAAGGTTAAAAAAATAAATAAAAATCTCTGATCTATTAGATTAATCATTTTTTGACTGTTAGAAATTATATAATATATATTTCAGTAAAATAATTTTTTCTGTTCTGTTACATTATTTTTAGTCGGTCAAATAACATTTAATTGAAATATAATTAAAACGTATCGTGCTCTCTTGCGTTGTTGCATTATAGCACAACGACGTACAATGGTACAACGCAGCTTTATGATCGTTAAAACCACACGTATGTGTGTGAAGATCGCTAAGACTGATTACTATTACACAGCTTGTATTATAATAATACTGTAATTTTATTTTTTCTATATGAAAATGAAATTTATTTTTATGAAAATTAAATTCCAGTTGATTTCATTATCAGTATTAATAAATAACGAATGTAAAGAGAGATATAAAATTCAAAACAGAGTTAATTTCATAAAATTTTATATTCACTTTTAAAATATTATTTCAAACATTGCAATTTTGTAATAAATCGAGAAATATCGAAAATTTTAAGAATCGACTGTTTGAACTGCAAAATTATATCTGCATTATTATATCTTATGTATGTATTACTATACTAACTGAATTATTATATCTTGTATTAAAAATATTTTTATATAGTTAGTTAAAATTATTTTTATATAGTTATATAGTTATATAGTTTTATATAGTAATGTTACAAAATGAACATTTATCAATTAATTGTGAAAATAAAAAAATTTTTAACCGAATTATTGTTATATAATTGAAAATAATTAGTTAGTAATGAGTTGAATAATATTTATAATAAATATAAAGATGACGTAGACATATATATTACTATTACACATTTCTATAAAAGTCAAAAAAGTTGTTCAAGAATAGCGCGTGGCAATACATATACTACGCAAGCGCGACCACGTATGACTTCTAACACTTCAGTGCCTTTTGATAGTAATATTAGTCCATTTGTTTATTGCATTTATTACATTATGTCTGGTGGGTGGGAATTAGTTGGAAGAAATAAAAAAGATAAAAACGATGGAAAGATCAATAAACTTACAAAGATCGAGAAAAGAAAATTTATCGAGAACGCACCAAAGGTAGAAGATTTTCGTAAGTATTTTCTTTCAATTTTTATAAACTTTTGTCTACTTTATTCTGATAGCATCAATAAAAATTCTTAAAATTTAGAAATACTATTATTCAAATGAAATGTTATTATAAAATTCATTTCATGTATATGTGTTTAAAAACATCTTTATTGATAAAAATATGTTTATTGCATTACACAAATGAAAATATGTTTGTTACTTTTTAATTACTTTTTTTTCAGTTCCTTTGAGTCAAGTTTTTTAAAATATGTTTGTTACTTTTAATTACTTTTTTTTCAGTTCCTTTGAGTCAAGTAAAAACATTGTATGATAATTTGGATAATAATGTGAAAACATATAATAATTTGGATGATAAAGGAAATAAAAGGTTTAAAGAGAAAGAAAATAAAACAAAAGAGAATGAAGAAAGGAAAAAGCAACAGAAACAGCAACAATCTGATAAAAAGAAACAACCTAAGGAAAAACCTCCAAAATCTATAAAAGATGCATTAAATATGGTATATATATATATATATATACATATACATATATATATACATATATATATATAAACATATTTTAATATTTACATATGACTATTAAATATATGAGTTTGTTAATATTTATAAAATATCATTTCTAATAGATAAATGCAGAGGAGCTTTACAATATTTTTACTAATAGTCAAACTAGATTTCCCGAAGCTTCATTAATTTGGTTGAAAGATCTTGCTGCATTCCTTAATATAAAAATACCTGTTGATAAAGAAGATGCGATCTTTTCTGGGAAATCTAAAGACTATCCTTTAAGTATAGTGCCTAAGCCAATTTCTTCCATATTGGAAAAAGCAATTGATATGGCAGGCAAACAAACAGTACAACTTTTTTATGAAAATACTCTTACTGCAATGGCTGCTGATATGGTTAAAGGATCACCTGCTGTGGGTCACAAAATATTTTTACAACTTCTAGCGCGTATTAATTCTGAATTGACAATTGCCAACATTTCTAAACTGGTTCGTGTAAAAAATTCTTATCAAAATAGAAAAAATATTGGCCTTTCTTTATTATGGGCAATCTCACAAGCTGGTAGAAAAAATCTGACTGTGGGTTTGAAAGTGTGGCATGAAGTGATGTCCCCTATGTTAGAAACGAAGAGTTACTGTAATTATGTAGCACAAATTTTGAATGATCTTGTATTTGGACATGAAATGTGTTATGATCTTGAACCAGAACTTTATCTTGACATTATAGAGGATACATGTTCTGGAAAATATAATATTCCTGCTTCTGTAAACAGAGAGATTAATAACAGCCTTGAAAAACTAAGAGTTGGTGTTCAAGTATTACATTAATATAAAAATATCATTTTATGATGATTAAACATAATATTTCTTTATTTTTTTTAGTCGATCATGTTTAAAAATAAAAATATAAATTATGCAAAGTTATTTGAAATGCTAATTATAAAAGTTGTGCAAAAGGTACATGTAAACTATAGGGACGAATTAATCAAAGCACTTGTGACTTGTTTAGCTACAGATCCACTTTGTTTCTCTGTCTGGAGATCCGTTTATGCTAAAAATTTATATCAGTCCCATTTAATTTTAACATATATCGGTAAGGTTATGCTAAACTTAACTTTATAGATTGATGAATTTATTAAATTTAATTTCATTTAATTTTTTTTTAGACATTAAATATCATGTTTTACACACAACATTGGAAACTAAATGTTTAAAAGAAACATGTATAATATTTCAGACAATTAATGAAAAGTGGAAAAAGGGCAAAGATGAAAGTCTTGCTAATAATTGCACTAAAACATGCAAGGTAAGTTTAAATTTATGTTTAAATTTATACATGCATCAAATAGGAACATATATCTAATATTTATGTAAAAATAATACTTTATTACTAAAATTAAAATGGTATAAAAAATGAATAATTATTTGTATATGTGTAGAATATTTTGAAATATTCCCGCGTAACATTTGCTTCTTGTATTCTAAGTCTCATATGTGCGCAATCATGTATCAGAACACTACGTGTAAGTCATACGCAACTAACGTATAAGTCGTGTTTTGGTTAATTGCGTTTTGCACTGTAAAAGAACGTTTAAACATCGGTACAATTTTCTAGCAATAAATTGTGAATTTTTCATTTGGACTTACATTTAAAGAATCGTGAGTGTGATATTTATAAATGATTTTGAGAAACTTGAATTTTGAATATAGTTTAGGTTAGGTACGTTTGTTTTTTTCGGAAGGAGATTATCGATCGCACATTGTCCCTTCGGCATTGCTACTGACGACATTAACGTCATTCATTGTGATACTTTTTTTTTTGTATAAAGATTGAAGATATAAACAATATTTTAAGACAAATAGTTTAGAGAACATTTCCATCAACTCCGTGAGTAAAAAGTTCGTATTTGAAAATGAAATTCATTTATTTACATCTGTAATGAGATTATTTTTCGATATTGACCTTTAGACGTAATAAGAATATATTATCAATGTTTTAAATTGTAAATTAGTTAAAATGTGATATAGTGTTTTATTAATTCTTTATTTACAGGCGTTATTATCAAAAATGACAGTTTCTGCTAATAAGAAATTTCCTTGGAAAAAGGGAATTATTTTGTTATTACTTCTTATTAGTACCATTTTTGCTTATGATATGTATAAACATGATGATTTTAAAGGTAATACACACACACACACACACACATACACACACATACACAAAACCATATATAAAAAATTTATATTTATAATATAATTTTTTAGTAAATAAGTTTTTGAAAAGAACTGGGTTAGTTGCTTATGGACAACAATCATGGATTATAATGCAAGAATATTCTTCTAAAACACTTGATTTCATAGAAGCTACTTCACCAGAATATTATAAAATAACTGTAGAAACATGTAAACCTTATGTTAAATTAGCAGGGGATATTTATCTTCTGATGAAACATATTTCTTTTAAAATTTATGATAATATTGCAGAATATATTGAAAAAAATGGTCCTTTGGTTATACAAACAGTAAGTCAATAATTTTAATGCGTAAATTGTATTTAGATATTGTATAAACTTTACTTTATAGATAGAGCATTATGCCCCAGGAATGTTGGATGAAATTAAATTACGAAGTAATCAAAGTTTAGAACTTTTAAAAGTATATTCAAATTTATTAGTGGAAATGTTAACCGAACGCTCAACTGCAACACTTCAATGGCTAGAGCATAATGTCTTTGTGTAAGTATAAAAAGAAGATTTTTTGAAATATAAAGATTTAAACTTTATAATTTTATCTTTTTAGTGGAAAATTAAGTCCAGAAAATTTACAAAATTATGCTTCAAAAGCTATTGACACCACACAGACATTAGCAAGTCAGACTTATGATTGGGTTTATGAAAAGGTGCAAACACTCTCTAAAGTTCCATGAATGAAATTCATAAAATTTTTATGTACTAACTTTTTTCGATGATCAAAAAAAAAAAATCTCTTTCCATACCACTGCATTTAGTTCTATAATTCCAAAGTTGATATATATTTCCAAATATATTGTGACATACAGCCATTTTACCTGTGATATTTGAAAAATGTATCATATTTCAATTATGATATTTTAAAGCTCCACAAATTTAATGAAAATATCTTTTTCTTTTAAGTTACTTTGTCAAAATAATTATCAAAGTAATATATAGACTACATTATGTAGCGTCAAACTTAAAACCTCTTATTTGTATATTCATTAATATATTTTCATGTTAATACGGTGTTGAATGGTAATATAACAAATTGATTTATAAACCAGACAATGTATTAAATAAAGTTACTTTTTGGTATCTTCTTTTTTACAAAAATAAAGGAAATATAGAGTATGATTAATTTTATAATACATGTAGAGTATTAACATAATGTCACTGGATACAGCAATAAGAATAATAATATTTATAGGACATATAGAATAATGATAAATATAGGCATAGTAATATAATTATTATTATAATTATAATTATAATAGCGCTAATAGTGCGATTTTAATGGTGGTGATTATAGGGACAATGATAATTTTAATAATAACAAAAAAAGTAAAGAAAAAGAAAAAAAGAAAAATATTGAAATTTTACGTAATAAGAGATCAGCGAAGTGTGACACTCATCGCATTCATAGAACTATGTACGTAAAAATGAGTCTTTTTGTTTCCTTTCTTTTCAGAAATGAATGTAGTAGAAATTATGTTTTTTTTAAATATAGTTTCACAGCTCCTTTCTTCCCTGATTATATGTACGAGCGTGCAATGCTAAAACGCACACTGATTATGAAGTTAATATTTTTTAGTTTGAATTGTTGTGTTAGAGCTCATGAGGAAAAAAGACTTTCATTGTATTTTTATATATTTGATTGCATAAATATTCTTCCTCTTCATCTCTAATTCGTGCAAGTACTTCCAAAATTTGGCTGTAAAAAGAAATCAATATATATTAAATCTAAGTTTAACAAAATACGTAATACAAATGTGATTTAATCAGTACAAAATTTAATTAAAAAATTGATCAATATTTACACTATGGTACATGGTTCGTTTCTTCCTTTGACCATTTTATCAGGTTGCCATTTTTCCTTTTTAATAGATGGAAAGTTGGTAATAACATCTTTTGCAGAAGCATGCATAGGCCTTATTTCGCACCATGGACAATCAGTTTCTATCATTAACTTATCTGATGGTATAGTTGTAACAGCAAAAAGATTTTCTTCTGTTTTTAGAGAACTACAAAAACAAAATTATGTTAATTATTTGACCTAGAATAAATATATTATTTAACATACCATCCATTAATACCAATGTATAATCCCATTTGTAAAATAGAATTAGCTTCTTCTGGATTGCCATCAAAAGAGTGTACAACACCAGCTGTTAACGTATCTTTATGTTTTCTTAAAATTCTTACAAAATCTTCACTAGCGTTACGACAATGTAGAAACATAGGTAATTTTAAAGTAGAACATAAAGATAATTGCATTTCAAAATACTTTTTCTGGATATCTTTGGGACAAAATTGCAACCTATCATAGTCTAGCCCCATTTCGCCAATAGCAACAACTTTATCTTTATTGTCTGCAGCCAGATCCGATAATGATTTAAGATACGCTTCAGGATCACCACTTTCTTCAAATTCGTTACAACGTGTTGGATGACAACCAACTGTAGAAAACAGTCGTTCTGAAATATACATAATAATCAATACATGAATGGAGATTCAAGAAGACAAAAAAAAAAATAATAATATAATATGTACCTAGATATTTCCATTGACATGCATTTTGTTGTCGTAGTTAGAGAATAGAATGAACAGCAACCATTGCATCTCTCTTTCACTGGTTTCTTCATATGCAATGATTGTATCTCAGTCTAATAATAAGAAATAAACAGTAGCTGTACATTACAACAATAAGTCTTTACCCTCACAGTTGAAAAAGCCTGTAAGGTGCATAAAATGTTAATTGTACCAAAATCATTTGTACTTGTTTTCTAAAACATCAATATCTCTACATAAAAAAATAGAATTTGAAAATTATGTAGCTGCCCTAGTGATAGAGAGACGCGACAGTAGACTAAGTTATATTTAATTAATGTTAATAGTTTTATGATTTATACAAAAGCATCTCACCATCTGTTCGTGCTATTTCCAGAGCCTTTCTACTTTCTTCTATATTACCGGCAGTGATTATAATTTTCGAAATATTATTGTTCCAACTTCGTTCTAAAACTTTATCCAAATCTGGTAGGTGTTTCTGTGATCCATGATAAATCCCTTGATACATAGGATCTGTCAAATTGGCCCCGATGTCTATATTGAAATTACGATGGAATATATTAGTTTTTAAAGTATAACCTTTTTTGTAGATATGTCAAAAGAAACACAAACACATAGATTATAGTTTGTACAAAAGCATCGATTATTAAAGTATTAATATGATTATTAAACGAAGAACTTAGTTACCTATAAATTTTCTTAAATTACTCATTCTAATACCGAGCATTCAACCTATCAATGAAATGACAGTTTTCCCAAACACTGATACTGCTTGAAAGGTTAGCAGGTGTCTTATTTAACCGGCGTTGTGTACTGACATATGAGTTAGCAGATATATTTGACGTTCCATGGAAATAAAAATTATACTTTTTTTTGTCATTTATTGCATGTAACAGATTTATTAAATATAATTATATTTTATAAAAATTAACGTAAGCTGTACATTATATTATTTTCTATTCTGCATATTAAGTACATACATATAATCTATATACATTTATACAGCCCTATATATATATAAAGATACTCTACACATCATTATATTACAATTAAATGAACTGAATCAAGTACAACATCAATAGTTTATAACATATATATTTATTACAAATTGTGTTTATTACAATCTTTTTTTTTCGTTACAAATCTTATTTTATTAAAAGGAAAAAGATTTTTCAATTTATTATTTGAAGATTCTAATTTATTTTTTATATTATTATTGAGTCTCTTGTTCTCAAATATTTTTTTTTATCAGAAAATTTTATTACTGCAGTGATTTTATGATAGAATTTATTTTCTCAACACATTCTTCTTTCTTTTTTGTAATAGCTGCTTCTGCTTCTACAAATTGTTGACGTCCTATCTTGCCCGGTACTAGTTTATCTACATACAATGCTTGTTGTTGATTATAAAGTTCTTTTAAAGTTCTATCATATTTCTGTAGTTCTTGAATACGATCATATACATCTCCAGATTCTCCTTTTAAACGTTGTGCAATTTCAGCAATAGAACTGGTTGCACTCTTATACTCTTGATTAATACTTTTCACCACAGATAAGAATGTATTGGCATCTTTATTTGCTTTAAGATATGCCAATTGATCATCTAGCTCATTGTAAGAAGTTACTCTACGATCTTGTGCAGCTAAAATCTTTTCACACTGCCCAGCAATTCGTAATTTACCTTCTGAAATTTCATCTTTATCAATTGAAAAGTCAAGTCTTACATAAGTAATTACTAACAAAAACAGTAAATATAAAGCTGCAGCTACAAGCAATGGTTCTTGTAACATCAATATCCGTGGAAATGTGTATTTCAGCTTAAAATTCTGTATATGATTTTCAATTAAATTCTTTTTAGTGACAGAAATTACAGGACGACCAGTAGTATCCAAGTATGTGTAATGAAGGGAATCTGGCAAACGTGTTGCAGAATATGGAAGGCTTAGTTCAATGTTTTTAGAACCTTCTGGCAAAATTATTTTCACAACTAATTCATCTACAACCATATCATCGAAAACATGATCCAATAATCTCATTTCTAGAGTATATAAATCTCCAGAATGAAACAAATACTCATAGCTAGGTACATTATATCCAACTATATATTTAGTTTTCCAACCACCAAACAATGGGAATCTTGGACGAAGATTTAATTCTACTGAATCTTTCTTGATACGAGTATGTGACGTTGAAATATTACCAATTTCATCTCTATAATAAATATCAGAGGCAGCTGCAGGTAAAATAGTATCGAAGCTTTGAATGCTTGCTTCCCATGATTTTGGTTCTCTAGCAAACTCATAGCGTGAAAATGAGCCTTTTAATAATGCTCCACTATGTAATAAATCGATATGTTCTTCTACTGCTATGTTACCCCAATGTGATATTTCGATATTTCTTTCAAGTCTGGTGACAGTGAGGAATTTATTATTGTTTTCAAAATGTATATTTAATTCTTCATAAGAAAATGGAGGAAGCTTTTCATATGGACCATACGTGACAAATGAATCACTTTGTGAAACAGGTTTAAATTTCGTATAAGTTTCAATATTACGTGATGGTAGAGATACAGTGGTTGTTTGTTTCGTTATAGTATACGGTGCGTAAAGATAAATGTTACCTATATATTTCACTAATTGCTTTTCTTTCTGTGTGATCTCCTTGGGATGAGGTATAAGCTCATGGGTTAATATCCATTCAATTTCAACAGACATAGTTCTCCCAGGTGATAGCGGGTCTTTCAATTCAATTTCATAAAAAGTTTCATCTGGATAAACATTTACTTTCATCTCAGTTAATTTTAATTCAATTCGTACAGGTTCTCTATAGGCTGCTATGTAGCTAAGACTATTTCTTTGTTCAGGCTCCAATGAAAAAAGGAAATTACCTATATGCCGATCTTTACTCCCATTTTCTAATATAAGTCTAGTTGTAATTTTTGTTAATTGAGATTGTAAATCGATATGTTTTTCCACATTTTTAAAATTTAAGTCAGGATCGATAATGTTGGCGGCAGCAAATGATTGGACATATACTCCGATAAGTAACGCAACATTACATAGTAATACAATTAAATTACGATTAATCATACTTTTTCCTTAAAAACTTTTCTCCAGTTCACTATCAAATATCACTTTCAACAACCGGCTTTCAACAAGCGGATTACAAATTGGTATGATCACAGACGTGGCATTTATCTAAGACCACATATTATATAGATAAGAAACTCACATGTATCAAAACATTCGAACCTATATATTTTCTAGATTCTTTATAAGTGCAATTTAAATATATATATATATAAAATTAAAATATAATCTTTTAAAAATATTGACGTTGGTTTTCTATTCCTGCTTTAGAAAAAAAAAAAAGAAAAAAATGAGATACAAGAAGTCGTATTATGAATACAATTTACATGTTTATGGTTATGTTATATGGTGAATCTAACCTCTTAAATTGAAGTTACATTACAAGCACAAATATATTGTATAAAAGAAAAAATGATTTCATCTCAAATTATGTTTAATTTAAGAAAATTTCTATGCATCCAGTAAGTAATTTGTAACATATAAATTTAAATAACTAAATACGTATAAATAATAATCCGAAATATTTTTATTGAATAGGATAGTATCTTATTATACAAGCCGAATATATGAATTACATTCGAAAAAATTGTATAACTATCAAACAACATTTTATCGTTGTTATGCAAGGAAGTCAAAAATTAATGAACAACTGAATACATTTTGCAATGTAAGTAAGTAATTCATCAGTCAATGCCATTTTCGTATTTTTTTTTTTTTTAGAAGTTGAATATTGAGTGTCAACGAAAATTCAACAGTTAGAAAGATACACAATTTTACATTATAATAAATATTAAACATAAATTATAACATGTAATGCTTAATGTAATATAATACAGAAGTATGTACTGTAATATAGTATGTAAATGTATTAATTACCAAATTATGTTTATAGGACTACGAAGAAGAAACTGCAAATATATTAAATTCTAATAGAGTGTTAAGTGAGTATTAAGTCAATTTAATTTAATATATTGTTATGTTTAATATATATATATATATATATTGTTTCATTAATGTTTTTGTGTTAAATTTTAGAACTTAAAAAAGTACATCCACAGCCTAAAAATGATCTTGACAGGATTTATGATGTTGTAAAGAATGAACTTGACAAGCTATGCATATCATATGTATATACAGAAATAAAAAAATTTACTATTAAATACAAATGCATCATCAATGTCACATGGCCTTATGAAGAATCCTTCTGCGGTATTGCATCTAACAAAAAGATGGCTGCACATAATGCGGCATTAATATGCTTAGATTGGTTATATAAAAATAAGAAAATTAATGATTTAAAACCTATATTTTATGATTATAAAAGTCAGCATAATATTTTGAAATCTCAACAGTTTGTGAAAATTGATCTTACATCAGAATCCAAGAATAAAATACAATCTTTGATTGATGTTTTTAATGATGTAAGATTTATAAATAACAGAAATATCTGCCTAATATCTATAAATATTTTAATTTCTTTATTATGATTATATATAGGAAATAAAAACTACAATAACAATACCATGCATTACTGAAATTGATGAAAACAATTTAAAAGAAGAAGTAAAAGATCTTTCATCAAGTGAAAATAGTAACCAATTAATGCAGAATCTACAAAGAAGAAATAATATAAAAATGAAGATAGACTTGCCTATTATGAACTATAAGTATGTATATATACTTACACATGATAAGCAAATTATTTATTACTTATTACTTAAACATTTCTTTCAGAGAAGAAATTCTTAATAGTTTACAAAATAACCAAGTTTTAGTAATTAAAGGAGATACTGGTTGTGGCAAAAGTACTCAAGTTCCACAGTTTATACTAGATTCTTATATAGAACGAAATAAGAGACATGAATGCAATATAATTGTATCAGAACCTCGTAAAATATCAACTATTTCTTTAGCTGAACGTGTTGCATATGAGAGAAGTGAAAAGATAGGTAATACAATAGGCTATCATGTACGTTTTTATAATAAAGTGCCAAAAAATCATGGTTCAATTTTATTCTGCACAACTGGTATGCTATTGCGTAAATTGGAGTACGATTCTACTTTAGAAAAAGTGTCGCATATAATTATAGATGAAGCTCATGAAAGAAGTCTACATACAGACTTATTATTGAAGTTATGTAAAGATCTGCTGGAACACAAATCACATGTAAAACTTATAATCATGTCTGCAAGTATAAATGCAGAAATATTCCAGGAATATTTTTCCTCTGCAACTATTAATGTCCCTGGAAAGTTACATCATGTAAAAATGCATTTTGTAGACGATATTGATTTCTTAAACAATAATTTATCAAATTGGGATACTCTCATGACGAAAGAAATTCCTTTTAATGAAATAGTATGTCTAATACAATGGATTATTAATAATAAACCACCAGGAGCAATTTTATGTTTTCTTCCGGGCTGGAGAGAAATTAAACTTTTACATGACATGCTTCAAAATGAAATAGATGATTTATTGATATTATCACTTCATTCTAAATTACCAAATCATGTACAACAGAAAGCTTTTAAACCTGCTCCTGCGAATATGACAAAGATTGTTTTAGCTACAGATGTAGCTGAAACTGGTATTACCATTCCAGATATAAGTTATGTTATAGATACTGCAATTAAGAGAGAAATGTTATGGAATGAAAAAAAATCTTTATTTAGTTTATGTTTTTGTCCAATATCACAAGCTAACATTTATCAAAGGTATCTTGTAGAAGTGTTACGATTTTATTTTCAAAAGAAGAAAACATTAAAACATTTTATTAATTTAGGAAAGGAAGAGCTGGGCGTCTGAAGCCTGGTGAAAGTTATCACTTAATTACTCGAGAAAAATACAATAAATTAGACTTGTATCCGAAACCAGAAATATTAAAAATTCCATTGGATGAAGCAATTATTATTAGTAAAACAATATCTCGTCAGAAAGCCTGTGATTTCTTTAATGATCTGATTGATTCGCCTAGTGCTATTTCAATAATTTCAGCTGTAAATAGTTTGAAAAATCTTGGCATTCTCGATGAGGATGAAAATCTTACAAGTTTAGGAAAACGTGTTTCATATATTTCATTAAATCCGAAAATAAGTAAAGCAGTAATATTATCTTGCATTTTGCAGTACGTATAAAAAAGAATTCTTATTTTTCTACATATTTTATACTACATATTTATATTTCTATTTTTTATGGTTCTATAATTCTAGATCGCATATTCTTTCCACTAATTTAATATTTCTAAAGAGTTTTATTGCTTATTGTATATTTTGGTTTATTTTTTTAGGTGTTTAAATCCTGTATTAACGATAGCCACTATATTTGGTAGTGCTTCTAATTATGTTTCATTAAACGAAAACTCACATCCATTTGTGATGTTAAGAAAACAAAAGCTGAAATATCATAAAACAAGTGATCATATTGCTGTTTCAGAATATTTTAATTACGTGGAATCCAATAATGATAATTGTTTTCAGACTATTGAAAGTACATACTATCAAATGCAAAGTAAGTGTTATTATATTTAACGGTAGATGATGTTCAATATTAACAATAATTATTATTTATTCGTAGAATTTTTTATGCTACATATGGATGAACTCATAAGCAGTGGAGTATTTTCAGAGACATCTAATTCTGACTATTTGAATGCATATTCCCAAAATAAAGAATTAATTCGAGCGATTTTATTCGCTGCTACGAATCATTTAATAAAAAAAAATCATTATGGATATAAAAGAGGAGTTTTTACAAAGAGAGCAGACGTATTAACTACTGAGTTAATATATTTTTCAAAAAATATATATGATTATACAACAAAGAGTTAAAATTTACATAATTCTTGTTTTTTTTTTTAGGACAAACAACATTGTCAAAATTAAAAATGAGAGTGTAAATTACAAGAGAAAAACATGGCCAAGCGATATATTAATTTACATCAACAAGATAGAGTTTGTTAACAGACATACTTCTATGATTCTTGATACGAGTATGATATCGCCATTATCAGTTCTGTTATTTAGTCAAACTGATGTTCAGTGTCAAAAAGTATGTGTTTGAATATAATATATGTATGTTCATATAATATTAAACATTATTTTTCTTGCAGGTAGAAGACAATGCTTCCACTGAAGAAGAACAAATTTGTATTAGCATAAATAATATAAAAAATTTACATTTGTTATGTAAACCAGAGTTCGTATTTGTATTTTTATCTTTTTTACACGATTAATTTACACGTTTATTTTACATATTGTTCTTCTTTCAGAATCGCGGATGTACTATTAGAATTTCGGAGTATATTATGGAATGTTGTATATTTTATACTTAGATATGAAGGTAAAGATGATTATGAAGATAAGTTACATTTAATTCAACCATTTAGAAAGGCCCTAATGGATTTAGTTTCGGAATTGTTGACGGAATCGTCACGACATATTGACGATAATATTGAAATTAATATTGAAAATGATATTGAAAGTGATGTTGAAAATTAGAAAAATTTTAATTATTTAAATTGTTTTATAATATTATATGATAGAATCTTTAATTTTCATTTTGTTAATATATATAAAAAAACTGTATGTATAAATAAATAAATAAATTTTGTATGAATATAAATATATAATAAATATATATAAATACATATGATTGTACAAATACATAATATCGATATATGTATATGATGTATTGATGATATCAGTGATTGTATGCGAGGTCTATTCATGTACGTTTGTGACATCGTTTGTGACCTCGTCTGCCTGTGGCAATATTTATTTAAGTATTTATTTAAGTATTTAAATATTTATTTAAGATATGATAGGATGTAACAAGAAAATGGCCAGGTGATCCCGAAAACATGGTGGGACATGAAAAAGCATTGGATAGTCCAGCTAGTTAGTCAATGATGATATATAATTTTGATATTTATTTCAGTTTTATTTATTTATTACCCAGTATAAATTTTCAGAAGATACTATTGTATTTTTTTGTATTTGTGTTCTGTGTTATCTTCGTTATATAATTATATAATTATTCAATAGAATTTGATATCTGGTTTTTTAGCATCTTAATACTTACTCATTTCACTAAAGTCCTAGAACCCTGCCAACACCATGTTCCCAAATTCATGGGAGAGAATATAAAGAATTTGATTCTCAATCCCATTAGCCATCTTATAAATATCTATAATTTCACAGTCAATATAGTATACTTTTTGAATTTACATATATTAATTTTTAACAAATTATGGTCTATTGATTGTCAATTTGTCTATATATATTTTCCTGTAGTATCAATTACATATAGTATCAATTAAATTGATTACATATATTTGTGCTGAAAATTATTTTTTATTACACACAGCTTTTTTTATGGAAAATTTTTTAGCTGTATCAGAGGTAGTTATTGAAAACTTTCCATGTAATCAATTAAGTCGTATGATTTCTGTATACGTTTATATTATCTATAAGTAAAATTTTCCATATATATATATATATATATATATATATATATATATATATATATATATATATATATATATATATATATATATATATATATATATANGGCAGGTACGTTGAAGCGTGCGCTTCTGATATGAAAAAGACGATTCTATTACGAGAAGCGAGGCGCAAGAACTCTTATGAAAATTTTTAAACTCTAAGATATAGTAATCATTATTGTTTTATCTCTTGTCCTCACGTACAAATATATATATAGAACTATAATGAAATTAATAAAATAAAGGAAGAATATATTAGAATATATCATGCTATAAATATAAAGTAACTTACACATATAAGTAAAAAATGTATATAAATCTGTTTCGAATAACAAATATAGTTAACTATATCTTGTGCTACATGCCATTATTGAATAAAGCGTAACATTTTGCAACAATAAAGTCAACAATGAACATTAAATTAGAGTCAAACAAAATTTAAAACATCATATTAATAACACTGATATTAAATTTAAGATTAGATACATCGTAATATGAAAACAAAGCAATTTTTATGTTGCTTATTTTAATTTCCTATTTATGTGTATTATAATAAATATTTCATGTCATTATTTAATGTAAAAATTTTCTTTTCGTTTCATTACGAAATTATCATCATATCGACTAGCAATTATAAATTGTAATATTACAGTATTCTAGTAAGAATATAAATAATTTATATAATTAACTATCTATTACATTTTCGTCGAATAATATTGCACTTCCGGCCGTTTTACATACTATTAAATTATATTACCATGGCAATCTTTGCATATCTCGTCGGCCGTATATCCTTTTTTGTTATAAACTAATTACATAAATATGATATACGGAATATGATTAAATGAATCTTTCCTTAAACTTCGTAATTCTTTAACATATGATATAAGTAAATTAAAAGCTAGGAAATTAGTAAATGCAAAGTAGATTACTTTTGCTTGAGCTTCACTCAGACTTAATACAAAAAGTTATACATTTACCCGTTTGGCGAACTTTTAGATGCGTGTATCACGTTTAATTAATTAAATGAAAAAAAAAAAAAATAGCTACTTAAAACAGTTACTACTTAAAGATTAAGATTTTTGTAAAAAATGAAGTATAATTGCCGTGAAGGAATAACATGAAAATACTGGCCTTAAACGATATTAAATATGTCTATTGTGAGAGGAGTTGCTGATTGCCATTTGTGAAAATACCTATCTAGATAGATGGCAATTTAATATTTGATTTTTACTCATTTCAAACGTATGTAATACTGTATCTCCAAGTTTCATTTTTTTTTTTTTTATATAAAAGAGATTCTATAATTACCATCACAATCGTCAATTGCAACCTCTGAACAGGTACAATAATTATACTATAATCCACTCTAATCTATTCTTTGCTAACTTGTTTGTTTCAAGATAAGAGAACAATATACATAGTTTCCTCATCGAACAGTTTCGTGCATAATTAAATCGACTCGTTGGCCCCATACGGCAAAAGAACTGTGATAAAACTTTCAGTCTCGCTATCACTGGTGCTAAAGTTTGCCCTCTCTACAACTCCATTCTCATTTCTCACACAAAATGATTGGAGGTATGTGTTCTTTGTACCGATCTCCACTCCTGAATCGATGCTTTTCGAAAAGTTGGATACGCCTGAGAGTTTGCGGAAATTTCCAAAGAAAACGCTGTCCGTCCCGATGCTTTCGGCGCCGCTTTCGCTCGCACCGTCACAGACCGATTCGGTCTCGTCGGTTTCCGATACGCTGCTCACCTCCTCGTGTTTCAGCAGCTGTTTGTGCGACCCGTTGCTGTCCGTGCTGCTCAAGTATCCGCTATCTTCTACTTTAATTCGTGATTGCTGACAGCCAGATACACGACTCGTGGAATCGCCATTCGTGGATTCGTTTCTGGAAGGTTTCGACAGATGTTTCTTGCTAGCTTGAGATTCGCTGTTCCTCCTCTGATCTTGTTTGTGGTATTGATCGAATATTTTCTTTTTATCTCTGCAACTACGAGAGTTGCTGCACGACGCGGAAGGATCGGATTTCGATTTTCCTCGCGTGGAATTGCTTCGGATTTGGCTTTCCAATTGGTGTCTGCATCTTGTCATCGATTCATCGGGCTGCAATTGAGACTTGCAGAATGGTGAAATGGTCCCTACGTGGGCGTGTTCACAGGGGACAGGAGCACCGTTGCTGGTTGTAGGGTCACCCGCTTCGGCAGGACTCCTGTCCCAGCCGTTTTTTGACAGAGAGTTCGATAATAATTTCCCGTCCTTTACACGACGCGGAGGTTTCGGATGCTGATAGATATCCTCCGTAGGTGGTAATGGCACCACGTCCGGTTGGTTGCTCGGTTGTCGTTGCCTCTTCAATTGTCTGATCTCTGGTGTTAAATATTTACACTTCTTCCAAGACATCGAATCCTCTGAATGGCCGTTCAAGGATTTACTGCTGTTGGCCAAGTCTCTAGGATATGATTTCAACCTAGCTTCGTATATTTCTCGAAGGCTGCCATAGTTACGCTGCAAACAGGTGTCATTTCTCGACGAGTCCTGATCGCGGAAGCTGCCTTTGCTTTTGAGCAGGATTTGAGCAGGTCTTTCGAGGGAAACCTAGCTTCGTATATTTCTCGAAGGCTGCCATAGTTACGCTGCAAACAGGTGTCATTTCTCGACGAGTCCTGATCGCGGAAGCTGCCTTTGCTTTTGAGCAGGATTTGAGCAGGTCTTTCGAGGGAGTCTATATAAATCTCGTCGGGAACATCTTTCTCGTAGTTTACATCGTCGTTGATTTTCAGCTTCATTGGTTTCCTGTCCAACGTGTCGGGCTCGTATTCCGACTCGTCGTGTTTCACGTAGTTCTTTG
>NIPQ01091862.1:0-25794 GCA_002806875.1 Lepidotrigona ventralis hoosana
TGTGTGTGTGTATAGAGGGGAAGAGAGGGTCGGTCGTGACCCAGCCGAAGCTCAGTAGGACGTAATCGTCCCTGAAGGGGATTTCGCATTTATCGTACACATTCACCCCCTCGGCTCGATGCTCTCTCGCACAGCAGTTCGACGTACGAGCTACGAAACCGTACATAGTCCCGGTGTCCGTGTACACGCGTTACACGCTCGTACATATGTGTACACGCGGTACGTGTGTGCGCGCGAGAGCATGTACATGCACGTGCACATTCTCGGCGTACTTGTGGAAGAAAGGTAGCGCGGCTCTGGGGCGCAAGAGAAGGTGGGACGTGGGTGGTATAGGGTAGATACGTATTTCGAAGACTATCAATCATTGGTAACCTGTAAAGGATCTAATTATCCTGGAGCTGACTGGGCTCCGTTCGCTGCGCCCACCGCTCGTCTTGTCCACCCCCGGTTTGGTATCGGGGTCTCCCTCTCCCGCGGCCTCCGGCTGATCCTCCGGCCTGTTCTACTCACTCCAGCCACCCTACCGGAGGCCACCCTTTTTCGCTCTAGCAACCACCCTTTTTCAGGATAGAAGAAGAGCGACGGAGATGGGAGACAGTACACCAGCGGCACACGGTAGCAGCAGAGGGGCGGGGGTGGGACGAAGACAGGTGTGATGGGATGGGTAGAAAGCACCGAAGAAGAGAAAGAAAGAGGAACGGGTTACGTTCGGAGACAGAGAGAAAGAAGAGGAGGATGAGGAGGTGGAGGAGGAACAGGGCGAAGAGAGCGAAGCCGAGTAGAGAATCGGGGGAGGAGTAGTTGGAGGTGGAGGAAGAGGGCAGAATGAAAAAAGAGAGGGAGAGGAGAGAGAAAATTCGGTGTGTACGTGTTTGAGTGTATAAGAGCGCAAAGAGTGGCTCCCACCTCGGCAAGAGAGGCTGGCGTTGGTGTGCTCTGTGTGCCGGCTTTTTTTCGTACACGCCAGCATGTCTACCACCGCGTGGCCTGGCCCCCCGCACGACTGTGTGAGTGCGTGCGTGTGGCCAGGTGTATAATAGTGAGTGCGGGTAGTTGGTTAGGTGGCCCGGTCGATATATCAGGGCTCCGCTGCAGCTGTCTGTCAGGCTCGCGAACTCAGCGCGCTAGACGACTCGGGCTCGGGGTCTGGAGAAAAAACCGCTTCGTCTATCCTCTTCTTTTTCCCTCTTTCAACCCCGCCGCGTCGTTCGGCCGCCGTTCACCAGTCTCTTTCTCTCCCCGTTCTCTTCTCTTCCTCTCCTTCTTTCCCTCTGCCTTCTTTCTCTCTTTCACTGTTCCGTTCTTTGTCCACCTTTCTCTCTTTCCCTTAAACTTCGTCGTTCCTCTCGCTCTCTTCCTCTTCCTCTTCCTCTTCCTCCCTCCTTTCCCTGTCTCTTCCACCCGCACCCTCTTTTCCCTCTTTCACCCTGCTTCTGGGTAATTTTTCATCGTTGCAGCGGACGACAGAAGCGCCGCGACGGCGGAGGCGGCGCTTCCGCATACAGCTGCACCGGCTACTCACACGTAAACCCTGCACCCTGTGCACCTACACGGCATGGTGAGCGCGAGCGCGACCACCCCCGCACCTCCCGCCGGTGGAACCACCGGCTCGCATGTGCAACACGCGCGCACACACCGCCACATTGTAGACCACACGAGGCTGCTGTGCACACCGATGAACCAACACTCGCGCAATTACAGTGCACACGGTTGTTGGATATCGTCGGGGGATCAGGAAATTTTTGGCTCGCCAGAAGAAATATACGATGGCTCGCTTTCATGGGCTTTCTTTGGGTTGGTTGATCGTCGCGTTGTAGAAGTTCTAGGCCACCGAGCTGGCAATGTTTTCACCGAAATGTGTCGGAATGTTTGCAAAGAGTACGATCAACTTTGAAATCTTTTCGGCAAAGAAACTTTCGGCCCGAAGATTTTCAACTCATCGCATCTCTTTTGTTTTGTGTTTCGATGTCGAATCTCAATGATTGCGCGCACGCGCATGTGTGTGTGTATATATATATATATATATGCACTGAATTGAAAAAAATCTTACGAAGGATAACTTTCAAGCTTCGAAAAATTTTCAAAGTGTGCAACAAATGGTTACGTTTCATCGTGAAACAACGCGGTCGATTCTTTTGTTATTTCTCGCTCGCCGCTGGAAATATTTGACGAAGTAAATGACGGCTGCCAGTTCACGTGCAGTTAAGCGTAATTATCGTTTATCTACCCTTGTGCGGTCGCGAGCCGCGAGCGCGTCGCGAGATCGCAACTTCCAGCTCGATAAGGAATATTAATCCCCTGCCGCTTTGCGCCGTTAGAAAGACGGTCATTTTTAAAACTTCCATGATTATTTGCACTTTGTACTCGGTTATTGATATTAGTTTAATGGTAATTAACTTTGCGTTTAACTTTCGGATTGTTCCCTTCCTTCGTCCCTTTCCTGTTTCTTCCCCCTCCCTCTGTTCCCAGCCTCTCGAAACCGCCGGTTCATGATCGAGGAACTTAAGAACACTCTCGGCAACTTGAGTTACTTTTTAATTCGCTTAATCCAAATATTTTTAAACAACTCTCTCTCGTTCTGAATTGGATTTGATCAGCTGCGTTGCCTTCTTCGACGGCCGACACTTTACGATTGATTATTCGAAATCAAATCGTTTGACGGCAGGAACGAATCGATTTTTTTCTTTTTTTAAATTTTAAGCTTCTGTGAAATATCAGTCTCGTTTCCATGGGAGATTTATCGTTGGATGGATAGACGTGCAAAATTGATCTTACAAATGATCGTCTGAAATAGATTTAATCGTAGAAAGTTTATATCCGCCAGACGTCAAGGTAAAAAAAAAAAATGCTTCTTAAAGAAACGAACTATCGGGAAGAGAGAGACTTACAGCTTGTTGAGTGTCGAAATTTCGCCGAGTTTGAAACGCGTATTCATCAAAGTGGCGTCACGCGGTGGCTCGCTTTCGCCGTTGCTCGTGTTCTCCGCGAGTCTGGACGCGCTGACACGGTTTCGCCGTCATAAACATCGCGAAAGTGAAGACGCTGCGAAAGTTTGGGGCGTTTACCGTCGTCAATGAGGTGTACTGTACGCACACATACATGTAGACCGAAGCACCCTAACCACGTGGACCAATACAGTCAGACCGGGCAGAGAGAGAAACAGAGAAACAAAAAAAAGGAGGGAGTAAAAAAGAGAGAGAGAGAGAGAGAGAGGCAGAGGGAGAACGAACGAGAGAAGGGTGGGTGCGCGAACGCGGGAGGAACGTTGGGGAGGACCTACGAAAAAAACTGTCCAAGGTGTACACAGGCGCAACGGGGGTGCATTTGTACGTGTATCCGTGCGCATACACACTCGCGTGCTTTCGCTTGCACGTTGCCGGCCCGTCTACACACACGTTACCCACACTTTCACGTACGACCACCCTCGAAAAATCCGTTCAATCACACGCACACAACGGTAACACGCGGTAACGCATACACGACGAGTCGAGTCACGTACAAGGGGAATACGCACCAACACCATCGTCAACGTTCACGAAGATTCAGAAACGCGGATACACAAAGACAGACAGGGTACGTAGGTAACTCTGTGCAAGCCCTCCCCTTCCCATCGCGACCACCCCGGTGGTCCTACCCCCGACTACCACTCCCGTAGCCCCATCCTTTCATGGTTGCGAACCTCTCTAGGGGAAAAAGTAGGAAAAGAGTGGGGAGGATCGATTTTTACTGGGGCAACCGCCCTCCTCCTCATGCACCCTCCTGCATCAACTACCCCTCCTCTCACATCCTGTACTTTCCTGAGCTAGCCATGCCATGCCCTGTCCCGGTCGTAATGCACCGTCTCCGCCCCGGCTAACACCCCTTCGCCACCCACATCTATCCCACACCATCGCTATCATCCTCCCTGCACCACCAACACCCCCTTCTCATCCTTCTGTACCTTCCTCATCCTACCGAGTTTCGCCCTCTCCGCGTTTTATCTCTTTTTATTCTGCGAAAATATTCAAAAGAGTTTTCGGATGATGGTGCATGACGATCTTTTAGCCAGGCGCTTGCCTTCCGGTTCGCGTCGCGATGCCGCTCTCTCCGTTTCTCCCTCCGCGTCGAATATCTTCGAGGGTACGTCCGGAAACGATTTAAACCCCCTGTCCCCCCTTAAGTGGCACCGAGCAGCACGTCCACTCGGATTTCTTCGACTTCTGACGTTTTCCATTTTCTTTTCACTTTCCCCTTCCCCGTCCTTTTTTCCTTACGTTCATTCCGCTCCCCGATGAAAGTTTTTCGAGAGAGAATAGCGGAGAACGAACGACGAACGTGCGCGATCTTCGAAAACGCTTATCAGATCGCCTATCCTCTCGCTTCAACCTTTCCTTTCCTCGCTTGTTTTTTTTTTCTTTTCTCCGTCTTTTTCTTTTTTTTTTTTGTTCTTGGGTTCTCTCCCCTTTTCCCTGCCAACGGTTTACAAGCCGCCGAAAGGTTTTGTTTTTAATTTCGTCGTAGGTGCATGTCGGCTTAATTTCGCGGGCTAACGAGGCCGATGTTTAATTCGTCGCGTGAGGGTTAAACGGATTTTAACGACGATCGTTGCCGAGTTGTCGGGACACGTTAAAGGATAAGTGGATTTCCTCGTGGATAGGGCGGTCGTAAACGCGCGTCGACGTACCGCGCGCCACGCCGCGCCGGCCTCTCTCAGACGTCTCTGGCTCTTCTCGAGATTTTATTTCGGATTGATTTCGCGTTTACGCGTATCGCCGGCTTGCTCGCGTGAAAAATCGCCTTGTCCCGCGTATTTTTACGATTTACACGACCCTGCACACGGTTTTACGCCGTCTTTAGACTTCCTCGCCCGGCTGATTTCCGTTCCGTTACCTCGAATACTCGGCGAGTAGCGTTCACTTTTTGAAAAAAAGACGCGAACTCGAATAGCAAAGATACTCGGATTATTTTTCTCCATGCAAATTGCCGAGAAAACTTCTAATCGTCACGGTCTTTCGAAACATTCGACACCGGCTTCTGATAATTGGTACGCTGCGAGGGACCGATAAACGACTTACCAACTATCACGAAGCTTACCAAACTTCGTTCTCTCTTTCTCTCTCTCTCTCTCCTTCTCTCTGTTCGTAATAACAGCTAGTATATTCCTTTACAAAAATCTTTCATCGGTCTTCTATTTCTCATTTGATAAATTAATAGTCAAAATTTTCACAACAAACTGGAGCTGTTGCTCTATACAATTTCAAACTAATAATTATATTATTCGAAGATTCGATCTTTTACTATTTTCTCATGATGTTTCTAATGTTGCAAAGGAAAGTTTACTTCTGTTTAACAATTTATAAACATCAATCCCGATTGTTAAACTAAAATTGAAAGAAATCGCTTAAGTGTAACTGGGATAATGTAGTACATGCTACTCTCACTTAGCTACTTTTTCTTATTTTTTTTAATTAAAGTACTTATCCGATGCTTTATGCGTTATACAATGCTTATTTGAATTTCGAAGAAGAATAATATACTATTTTATCAAATTGTCTCCTTCAAACTGTTTACCGGTGTTAATCGTTACGGCGGATGAGCGGTTCGTTTCACTCAGCCTGCTGACTTTCATCTTCATCGATTTTGTCTCTTTTGCGTCGGAGGGATTTCATCTTGTACAAAAATAAAATGAAACAAACAAAATGAAAATTGATCACACAAAGGAGGGAAAGTGACTCGTCCCCTAATAGGATCGTCTGTCCGGCGAAGGATGCGAAAAGGGACAGGGTCAGCAAGTGTGTCGTATCCGAAGACGGGGCGAACTCCGATTGTTGAGGTTACGGATCGGTGTCAAGTAGGCACCCTATGCCATGTGCGGCGGCCCATTCAGTCGTTCGTTCATTCAGAAATATCCTGCCTCCTCTCTCTCTCTCCTCGCCATTCAACAAGTAGATCATCGAGCCTATGCAGCACCCTCTACCGTCGGACCTACGCAACTTCCAAGGGTTACGAGCCGACTCCGGGGGGTTGTTATGCAATAAATCCGTGGCTCCCGCGGGCCTCCTTCGAGGGACGCGTCCTCCGCGTCCTCCTATTCACACAGCCTCGAGGAGGGAAGTCGATGACCCCTAGCCCACGACGTGGGAATTTTGACGATTCAATTACTCGCGAAGGGAACGGGGCGAGAGTGGCTTCGAGGGTTGATATATACAAAGGTAAGGGGCAAAAGAGAGAGAGAGATTGGTTCTCCTTTGAGCGGATTTTCGTCGCGCGTCCGACAGGAGGGGGGGAGGGGATCCTCTGCGTAATTGGGATCGGCGGAAGTGGATCGATGGTGGAGCCGCGTGCTTCGAAATTGGTACGATTATCCTCTGAACTGGGGTTAAGGCACTGCGACTCCTCTTTTTCTTCTTCGTCCTCTTTAAAGGCGTCGTGTATGATGGTAAAAAATTGGAGTTGAGAGTAACAACGTTCGTCGTTAACGTTATTGTTGTCTGTTTGAATTGTTAACACTAGAACTGTCAGAGTTAATTCTATAACTTTAGAGAGGTCTGATGGTGTATTTTTCGAGATTTATGGTTCGTGAAATATATAAATAAAACCTTGCGTCCTATTTTTTTAACGTTTTCATTTTCAATCGACGTTCCTTAAGAAAGAAATTAAGAAAGGTGAAAGTAACAATACATATGTTAAAGAAAATAGAGAAAATTAGCTGTTGATATTTACAAGACGATTATTCCATCAAGGTTCTAAGGTAAGTGCCACACTGTCTGTCACAATTCTTCTACCAAAAAACATTTTCCATTTCCCCATTCCCCATAACATAAATAACTTCACGACACTCGATAGCTGTATGCGTTTTGGATCATCAGACATCATCAGCCGCCTAGATCGTTAAACGTCATTCGTTGACTCTACTCCTAGGACAAAATATATTACGAATCTTTATCATAAATATGCCAAAAGAGCCTAAAGAACCTGCTTAAAAATGTCCTGTGACACTAGCACATATTTATGTTTGATAGTTTTAACTTTTAAGTGAACCACTGGGACTGTTATGATTCCATTTAATTTTAAATTAATAATTGTATATGCCAATAATTTTATTATGCGTTGGCGTTGTTATTTGAAGATCATTTCGCTATATTTTTAGTTGCAAAGTATAGTCTAAAATTGAAAGAAATTTGCTTGAGAGTTAAAAATGATGTGTTGTCGTGTGTGGATGATGCGAGAAATTGAGAGTGTTAGAAGTAACAAAGCTCGTTGTTAATGTTGCTATTAACTATTTGGAGTTAATTCTGAACTCACACGATTGGGAACGAGCGTTCTTTAAGAAATTGTTGAGGACGAAAGTAATTATACGTATTTATATTTGGTAGTACCAATTATTGACTGAATCACTAGCTTTAATCCAGCTGGACCATTGGAGTTGTTACGATTTCACGTAATTTTAATTAACAATTGTATTATATATCGACGTCGTTGTTTGTAGATCTACGTGATTCTCTACTATCTTTGACGTTATGTTTCTGACGTTGCAAAGGGAAATTTCTCTTGTTGTTAGATCAACATTGAAACTTAAATCTGCGATTATTAAAAACAACGTATTGTTTTTGATATCCATTAGTTTCAAAGCCACGTGGTTTGAATGGAAAGTGCGTCGTCGAAGAAGCAAAGGTCGAGCAAGTTCGAACTATAAACTAATAACTGCCCAAATCGTTAGCCACGCGTATCAGCGATTATAGTCGAAACTAAATGGCACTTAAGCGAAGTGCAACTAATTCGAAGTTTACGACGTTCTTCGGTTTGCTATTTCTCGAACGAGTGTCAATTTGCCGGCGCGTTTTCCGTACGAACTTAACGACACATTCGAACGAGACGAGTGGCAGGTTGGCGGGTTAGTTTGGAGATGATTCGCGCGTGCTGAGATGATTAGAGATGCGGATCGCGTACCGTTGCTTAATAACACGCAGGTTGAAAGGTTAACGCTGTGTTAACTTGTGGCTGTTGTGGTTGTTCGAATGTCAGAACGCGCTTTCTATTACGGTAACAGCCATACTTAGGACTGAGAATAGAACGTGTTACACCGCGAGGATTATCCGCGTATTTTATCTGTTTATTTCCGTTATTTCTAGCCACAACTGTAATATTCGTCTTTTATCACGAACGCGAGAGTCCCTCAGTCGCATCCTCCTCGGATGAGGACTGACGTCTCCTCCAAAAAACAAACGGAGGAGACAGAAGAATTCGGGGGAAAGTTATCAGGAGACGAGCGGTTGATTGTCAGAGTCTGGTGGCGTGAGAGCAGCCGCGGGAATTATTCGTGGCGTGAAAGAAAACGGAAGTACGCGGACGTCCGCCGAAAGAATTATTCTAGCATCAAATACATTTTTTCCGTACGGGGGCGAGCGAGCGACGTTCGTTTCCCTGATGCCTGGACTGCGGAGGGCGTGCGGGAGAGGAGGGTGGTGACGGTCGGTATTTTTAGAATTCAGCATTAATTAAATAGCTTAGGAGAAAAGAATGAAGCCAGTGAGCCGAGACTGGCAACCATCCGGGCGATGTACGAACGAGCTGCCGCGATTTCGCGCTAATCACTAATCAGAGCGGCTTGATCGGGATACAGAGTGAAAGAGAGAGAGAGAGAGAGAGAGAGAGAGAGAGAGAGAGAGAGAGAGNAAAATTCGTGGAAGAAGAAAATGATTATATACATTATTCGAGATATTATCATACAAAATTATTCGTTGAAATCTCGTTAAAATAATCAGAACGAAATCGCTGTTTTTTTTTTAACAAATTTCACAGGTATAATGAAAAAAAAAAAAAGAAAATTGGAAGAAGAAAAGAATGATTATCTAAATCGTCCGAAGTATTATATACATAAAAAAAAAAATTTTCGTTAAAAAATTAGAATAAAATCTTGATATGAAATTAAGTACCAAAGATGTTTTTTTTTAAATATTGTTTTCATCTCTCTTTCTTTTTCCTTGTCTTACTAACGCGTTAAATTGTTCTGGTCCTCGCTAAGATAAAGAACGAAGGTATTCTCCGTTTTTCTTCAGCCAATAAATCGTAGAAATGCTTATTTGAACATTTTCTTAGCGTAATGCCAAATGCGGAAGAAGTATTCGTCTTGTCTAAGAAGTCTTGCTCTCGCGTATGAATGGATGTCGGCATCCATGTTGTGCTCGCGTAGCCAAGAACTCGTGTTCTCCGTGCTGAAGCTCATCGATGCGGTTTCACCCTTCTCGGTGGCTTCTGCTATTTGCTCCACTACGGCTAATTCTGGAAAATAAACGAATGAAATGCCAGGATTTTATGCCAAAACGTTAAATCGCATTTTCATACGTTGAAAGATACGAGGTATCTGTTTGTTGATATTTAAGAGAAAGATATCGAATTCATAGTTCCAAGGTTCTAAAGCCTTTAGAAGGACTTTTAAATTCAAATATTAGATTGGTATAACAATAAGCTGTTTAAAATTTTAGATCTTCAGAAGATTTATAAATATTACACCTTCTGTCTTAGAATTTCGAAATTTTTAAATATACTCTGTAGGATTTTCGAAAGATGCGAAACGCATTTTGTGGAATTGTTAAGAACTTTCAAATATCTACATTAAAATCTCCACGATTACAATTTAACCTATACAGAATTTTTGAAAGACCATGTGCATCTTCCTTGACGATTTTTGAAAGATTTCAGGATTATTGTCTTTAAAATATCCAAAGACTTCTTTTTAGAATCAGACGATTCCAAATGTTTCGATGAACATTAGTACTTAAAAATTTCCTTCGAATTCAGTTCGACTGAGCAAGAAAGGTTCAATTGGTAATGATCTCTCGCCTCGACGTGATGGTGGAGAGAAGTTTCTGATCTTTGTCAATAATTCATAAAATTCTACTATATATAGAATTTGAAAAATAACGTACCGGAAGCTGGTATGATCTTGACCGGTTCGTCAGACTCCAAAGGATCGCTGAGGCCGATTTCGTTCCTGGCGAAGATCCTGACCAGATACTCGTGGTTCTCCTGCAAATCCCTGATATTCAGTTTCTGCGTTTCGGCATTCACTCTGGCTACTTCCATCCACATAGTTTTCTTCGTGTCCCTCATAGCAATTCTGTAACCTTCCAACGGCGCACCGCCATCCGATTCCGGTCTGCCCCACGAGATCACAACTGTGTTCGCCGCGATCTGCCTGATTTCTAATGGCGCTGTTGGCGGTGACGGCACGTCTGCGAAGACGAAAGAACGAAAGTTTTCATCGAAAGTTCGATCAAAATTTACACGCGGCGACTAGATATATTTTTGAAAGAGGAGAACGAATCTCTTACTGGCATGTGTCATTAAGGTTACTGGCGGTGAATTCGTAGGTAAACTGAGCCCCATGTTGTTCTCCGCGAAGATCCTGAAGATGAATTCGCTCTCTTTCAGATTTTCTATACAATATTGAAGAGTAGTAGGGTCCAGAGTGACGACTTTTGTCCATCTTGCTCCTTTTCCAATTAATGGCCTCTTCTCGATCACGTATCCTATTATACATAAAACGTAGGATTCCTTATAATTCTATATATTTTGTTTTCATTTGTTCTGTCGATGTTCTGTTCACAGTTATAGTTTCCATTCTATTTTTATAGAAAATTTATATGAACGTTTCTTTGCGCTGTTCTTATTTAATAAAGTGACGATCGATATACCAGAGAGAAGTAAATTAATAGAAATGAGAAAGCGATATATGACATTGCGATAAAAATTGATTTAAAATTTTAAGATAAAAATGTATCTACAAAGATTGATACGATCTAATTATTATAAAATACTGTATTTATTATAGATCGTCAATAAGATTTACATCTTGTATAAGCTATATAAAAATATAAGATCTTCATACATTTTTACACAATATCGTCATATTGAATATTATATTTCTTTTTAAAAACTGTCTATAAAATCGGTATCTATGCCGTACAACTTTCAAATAATTTATCATGATGAGATATTACATTAAAGATTACATTACATTCAATGAAAACTTACCTGTGAGCTCTGTGCCTCCATTGCTGGCTGGTGGAGACCAACTGAGCGTGACGCTCTTGCTAGTGACATTCGTCACTTGAACATTTTGCGGACTCGATGGTGGTGCTATAAATAACATTGATCATTGCATATTAAACAGATCGCATGACTCGTTCAATAACAAGTAGCAAACAGCGTGCAGAACTACGAAAGCAATGAAACTTACTTTTGCTGATGACCGCTTTCGTTGGCGGGAATATGCCCAGCAAAGCGTACATGGTGCTTTCGTCGAGCTTTGTTATTTCTAAGCGACAGCGAAGGCATTGAATAAGCGAGGAGCATGTTAGAATGCAAATGATTCATATTCAAAAGTGTTAGAATGCTAATTGTTATTTTCAACGCTCGCAGAAATATAATTTCTAATTATTTTTAGAGCCTCGTGAAGCTTGACACTTTCATCGAGAATTTCAAATTTCAAATTATCTTCGTAGCTGCATAAGCTCAAGCGATTAGCATTGTAAGTTTTAATAAAAGTCGAGCAATTTTCTTACTGATTCGTCTGCCTGCTGCGATTGGTTCTTCGGCAACGTATGGTGGACCGGTGCCAACATTGTTCTTAGCTGTTATCCTGAAGTTATATGGTACATCTGTTTTCAGATCTGATACGCTGAAGTGTGTCGTTTCGTGCTTTGTGCTGCCGATCTGCAAACGATGTTTCAGTGTAATTAACACTTCTTAACGAATTTCATTATCGATTCGTCAAAAATTTTTCGAGAGATATTTATCAACCTTCTGCCAAGCCTTCTTCGATTCTTCCTTCATTTCAACGATATATTCTGTTATCGGTGTTCCGCCATCGTTCTCCGGAGGCTGCCATTTTATCGTGAAGGATGTCTTCGTCATTCCTGATACTTCCAGTGGTCCTCTTGGTGGTCCAGGTAGCTCTGTAAAATTATGTCAATTAGAGTAACTTGAGAAAGCTCGGAAGATTGGAAAGAAATATCATGTTAAGGACGCGGCCGATTACTGTCGATCTTTAAAGTACCTTTAATTATGTTACTTGATGCCGAAGGATGTGAAAGTGAATAATTCCAATTTGACTTGGTCTAATGATGGATTTATTACTCTAAGAAGCCTGATTGTTTCTACTTGATTACTCGATTTATTCGCTTAGCTGAGTATTGACTGACTGAAAATGACTGAATGACTAACTGATTTGACTGACTGATCACTAACTTGACTGAGTATGAATCCCTGACAGCACTGACTAAACTAGAAAACTAATCACTGAACACTGCCCTTCCAAAGGACTTTAGGGAGTTATAGGTCAGAGAAGCATGTCAAGAAATATGCTTTAACAATCATATTCTATTCTGATAAATTTAATAAAATTATTGAAAAATCAAGGAGAAAATTAATACTCTGTTCAGTAATGTAGAAAACGTAAAAATCTAACTTACCGAAGGAAGTTCTCATCTTGACTGTGTCTGATTCCAATGGTTCTGATGGTCCAACAGCGTTTCTGGCGATGATCCTGAACTTGTATTCGGCATTCTGTTGCAATTTGTGTATGCAGAAGCTTTCCACTTCTTTGTCGATATCGACTACTTTCACCCAAATCTTGCTCGGCTCGTACTTCTCGATCGTGTATTTTTCCAATTCGATTCCACCGTCGTCTTCCGGTGGCCGCCATTCAATGGTGACGCGATCTTGCCTGATCTCCTTGAAGATAACTGGTCCTTGCGGCTTGCTTGGTTTATCTGCAATATTCGAAACGAAATAACACGAAAATTATAAATCGGCTGGAAAAGTCAAAATCCATGATAAATGGATTTTTTGAAAAAGAAAAATTATAAATTAATAAATGGTTCTCAATCCATTTAGAATGTTACAATATTGAGGATTTCTATGCGTTCGTAGAAAATTCAAACGTGTACAATGATACGAGCGTAATACACAAAAATATATAAAATATACAAAGCAAACTGACCACTATACTTAGAGCAAGTGAAACAATTTTCTACAAAAATATAAATTTGCATAGATATCCACGATCGAATCACTATATATATATAAATAATTATATTATATAATAATTATATAATAAATAATTATATAATTATTAAAATATAATTATTATAATTATAATTATATAAATAATCATATAATATTATATTTAAATAATTTTTTTTTATTCGTGGCGTGATAATATTAACAAATTAATAATTGTCGATATTGTTTAATACCTATGACTCTCAGATGTAAGTCAACCGAAGAGCTGCCTGCTTGATTCGCTGCCTTAGCTGTATAAGTAGCAGTGTCTTCTCTAACGAGCGAAGAGATAGAAATCGTAGAGGTCTTCTCTTCCGTTTTAATGGATACACGTTTATCGACTATTTTCTTGTTGTTCTTCGACCATGTCACTTCCGGTTTCGGGAAGCCGCTCGTCTGAATCTCGATTTTCCATTGGTTGTTCACTGGAAGATTCTGATTTGCCAAAGTTTCGTCGTAGATGATCTTAGGCGCCTCTTGCACCTTTAATTCGCACGTTGTTTCCGCTGTTCCTCTTTCGTTCTTTGCCTTCACTGTGAACGTCGCCGATGACGTTTCCGTTGTCTGCGTGATGGTGTATTTCGCCACGCGATTTTCGTACGTGATGCTGCTGTCCTCGAAAGTTCCGCCATTTCTCAACCTGAGATCAGATATCGAGTTAATCAAAATCCTTAAAGTACTTTCTACTTATTAATTTAATTTCCGATATTTTACTAGAATTTCTTTTAAGAAGGAATTTTAGAGAACACTTCAATTTGAATTAAAAGAAAATCATACTTTTGAGAATTTTTCGTTTAGTTAATTTAAACTAAAATAAAATTACATTGGTAATTCAATAAGCAAGTTTATTCGAGAAGAATTGTTATTTTAGCAGAAATTGTTAATTTAAAGTTAAAAAGATTATATTCGAAATTCATTTCAAAGAAATTCATTTTAAACGTTCACGAAAGAGCCTTTGACAAAGTTCGAATGAAATTCACTCGATTTCGATAATAAAAATTCGTACCAAGTAATGTCCGGCGTCGGTGTTCCTCCAATGACGCAAGATAGAGTGACGGTTTTTCCAAGACCAACGATGACACTCTTCAGAGGTTCTAGGACAACAGGTGGTTCTGCAGCCGATGGTTTTGTTATCTTTATGTATGGAGAAGTTGGTGACGTTTCACCTGGTCCAGCTTCGTTTGCAGCTGTTACTCGGAAGGTGTACTCTTTGTTCGTGGTTAATTTCGTTACTTTGTGTGTTGTTTCTATTATCGTTTCTGTAACCTTGGTCCACCTTCAAATTAAAAAAGAAAAGCATTTTTACAACTTGTAGTCATTATTTTGTTCCAAAGCATTAATCGAAGTTTATTACAATTACTATTACAACATCAAGTTATATACACGTCTTTCTGTCTCCTTGATAATTAAATATTATTTAAATAGTTTATTCAGAAGTCAATCCTAGATTTCTGTATTTAAATATTTTATTCATGTTTTCGTAAAGATAATTAGTACTCACGTAGTTTCAGTCTTTTCTTGATACTCCAGAATGTACTCAACGATAGGCGAGTTTCCATCTGAATCTGGTTTCTTCCAATGAAGCGTAACATTGTCCTCGGTTACTTCCAATGGTTCTGGTGCTCCGGGTGCGCTTGGTACCTCTGTAAATATAGAACAAATACAATACTCTTCAGTATATGTTCAAAATAGAGAAAATGAATATCTTAGAAATTATACTCACGGACGATAACGACGTTGATCTCGATAGTAGCTTCTCCGACATTGTTCACCAGTTTCAGAGTGTAATCACCAACGTCTTCCTCTTGAATCTTTTTGATAGTTAATACCGCGGATTCTTCATCGATCGACGATACAATTCGTTTCGATTTTGTAATCACATTTCCATTCACGGTCCATTCGTCGCTCGGCTTTGGTGTCGCGCTGAATTTCACGACTATTTCGATGTCCTCGCCCTTTCTTACTTTGTACTTCTTAGGCGTGTCTGGACTAATCTTTGGTGCCGTTTCGATGACTAAATATTAAAAGAGATATGTATTTAATACAATTAAATTCTATAAAATATTTTAATTTAGAAATAAACGAAACACATTTAATCTTTTATATTTGATTGTAATCGTTTGTAAATATTACCTTCAACTCTTAATCTCGACGAAGTTTTTACATTCGTCACTGTGGCTGAATATTCCGAGATATCCTTAGTGGTACATTTCTTCACGATCAGTTTCTTCACGGTGCCCTCGTCGATGATGCTATACTTTGATGATTGCTCGATGGCCTCCGTTTTCCTACAATATTGTTACATTACATTTTATTTCTCTCAAGTTCGTACAAATTTTTCAGCACAAAATTTTCTCTAATTAATTTTATCTATCTATCGTCTTTTTCTTTCTTTTTCTTTTTTTCGATTTTTACCTCATCCATACAACTGGAACATCGCGTGATATTTCAATAACGAAAACGGCATCGGAATTCAATGGCACAAGAGTGACGTCTGGTAATCTAGTGACAAAGTCCACGCCAGGTTCTTCCACGGTCAATTTGGCCGATGATTTTTGTTCACCGACTTCGCAGGAATAAACACCGGCGTCTTCCGGCTCCGTATCGTAGATCTTCAGCCTCTGTCTCTTGCCATCGATCGACAACCGGACGTGTTCCGAAAATTGTAACTCTTGTCCATCTTTGAACCATCGGATCAACGCGTCTCCTTTCGTTAGTTCTATTTCGAACGTTGCTCTCTCGCCTCTTGCTATTGTCACGTCTTGCATCTTTGTAATGATTTCCGGTGGTAGTTCTGGGATAATTGTGAAGAAGTTAGCAAACAATAATGTTTAATGATACAAATAGTTCAATTTACGATACAGATGTTGATAGATGTATATAGTGGATTTAATGATAAGTAGATTGTGGATTTTTGTGCAGATTCATGTTTCTTTTTAGAATGTAATTAAAAAGATAGAACCTAGATAGAAAATTATTTTTAGTTAGGAAGCACTACGTCAGGTCTTTAAAATTTTCTATAAATGCATAAAAATCCGTGAGTTCAGTGATAAATATAATAATACTTACCGATGACAGTGACTTCCGCTGTGCATTTCTGATCTATAAGGCTGCACGTGTATTCACCTTCGTCGTGGACGGATGTACTTCTAACGAGTAATTTTCTAACGGTTCCATCTTTAACAAATTCCAATTTCTCTTTACTTGGTCCCAAAGGTTCGCCATCCTTGAACCATTTAACATCCGCCGTCTGAGAAGTAATTTCAACTTCGAGAATGGCGACGTCACGCTCCTTTACTTCGCAATCTTGTAACTTTTTCACGAACTCTGGTTTGGTGGCTGTGGCATTAAATTTGTATTACACGAACGTTATAATTTTTCTTCAACAACGCTGTACATTAAATATTTTTCTTTAACTTCTAACTGATATCGTTGAATAGTAGAAATCACAAAAATTTGCTTAATTATTGAATTTTTAATTCGATTTCATTTTATTACTAGAGAAACTGTAAAACACCTAAAGCTTTTGTAATTTTCAAGGTTCAGACTCAATAATAATTTTATTCTCTTAATAATCGTTATAAAATTAATGATGACATTTTTCTCCAGTGCTTGTTGTAAATTTAAACATTAGCTGCAATATTTTCCATCGGTAATTATCGTAAATTTAAACGATTAATTCACAGTGATTCTTACCTCTTACAGTGACTTTGCTCGATGTCGATTGATTTTTCACAGTGCACTTGTAAGTCCCTTCGTCCGTGGGACTGGTTTTCTTGATCACTAACTTGTGCACCCGTCCTTCGTGAATGATCTCGCGATGATCCATGCCACTGATCTCCTTGTCGTTGTGCCACCATTTCGTCGAGACCGTGTGCGATGTCTCGCAGGTCAATTCCAAAGTCTTGTACTCATCTACGACGACTTCCTTCTCCAGAGTCTTCGTGAATGTTACCTTCTCGACGTCCACCGTGACTTTGGCACCGTGCGACGCTTTTCCAACTGGATTACTCGCGATGCATTTGTAATCGCCCGCGTCTACCTCTGAATCCGCGTTTCTGATCTCCAACACGATGTTCTCGCCATCGTAGGTTTCCGTGATATTCGGTGATTTCTCCAAGGGCTTGTTATTTCTATTGGGAAACGAAACGTTTTTTACACGTGTGTTACATATTTCAGAGACAACAGAATTAATTAAAATTTTAAATCTGTGCCAAAAAAATTAAAATGGATATATATATATGAAAAGAAAATAATGCGAAACATAAATATGTATTTCAACAAAATTACTCATTATTATTTTAAATATATATAATTTTCACTGAAGTTACTTGCCATTATCGTAAATATATTTCAATTTGATATGAATTAAATAATAAAAAAATCTTACTACGACAAATAATAAAAATTTACAAAAATAATAAAGTATACCTTAACCACGTGACTTCTGGAACAGGGTTTCCAGTAACCTTCGCCACCAATTTAAAGGTGCCTTTCTGTGGAACAGTGAGTTCTTGGAACCGTTCCGTAAAGAGTGGCGGTTCTGGAGCCCCGCTAGGTATTTCTACGAGAATACGAAATTGTGTATCATTTCTTACAATTACTTAAACAATTTCGTCATTCAAATACACGTATTAAAATACACAATAAATCAATGCAAGCAGAAGCATATCCTACCCTTCGACACACTGTAGTGTTCGTACGCGTGTTGCTCGAACTTAATGGTCAGCGAAGGCTTCAAGTTTACTGAAAAACGACGTAGCGAAGCATTTTACAGCATTAATATTCAAGCGTGATGTGATTTAATTAATCTATATTTAATGCCGACAGCGGTATTTAGAACATTTATCTATTGAATTCACTTCACGATACAGATGGTATCGTTTGTAATTATTTGAAAAATATATTCTTTGCACTTTACTTCGCTTCTGTTACAAGAGTTAAATAACTTGCCAACGTTATATATATAATCCTCAGTCTTTTGTTTGTATTATTAATTAGAAATTAATACAGTATATAATGATAAATTGTAATATACTACTAGCGTTGTATAGTATTCATATAAATTTATCTAAATAATTATGTGCAATTAATTATAATATAATTATAATATAACATGACGATGAATATGAGAAGCGAATGAGCAAGAAGCTTTTATTGCAAGAAGTTAATAGTCTGCACCAAAATATGATTACGTGTTTCACGATGTTCTTACTTTCAACCGTCAATGTGGCTTTCGTTTCGACTGTGCCAAGATCGTTGGTAGCTATCACAGAATATTCCCCAGTGTCAGATATTTGAGGTTGAATCAGCGTCAGTGTATTCACGTGACCCTCTTGTTTCGGAGTCAAGCCCTTCAATGGTTTGCCATTTTTGTACCAAGTTACTTTGGGAGCTGGGTTCCCGACGATTTGAGTTGACAATACCACGGTTTCTCCTTCTCGCACCACGTACGACTGTAATGGCTCTAGAATTTCCGGCGGTTCGTGTTTGCCAGTCTTCACCTGCGTGAACAAGTTTAAATTTTCAACGTGAATTCACATAAAAATTGTTGAGAACAATATTTTTATCGAATGGCACACCATTCTTCATTCATCAAATCAGAGAAGAATCGATTCTGTAGAATATTTATTTTGTAAGCGATTATAATTCAGTATTTTTTTCATATTTTATTTTTTTTCAAGAAAAGAATTACAGTATTTTGAATTATTATCATTATTCTGTGGGATATTGATTGTTATACTTTGTTCAAGGATACTAAAGACGAGGATTAAACTACGGAAGAAAAAATTGCGTAACAATTTAATAGTTCCGATTATATAACAATATTATCGAGTTAATAAACTTTAAAATTAGTAGATTCCAATTATCAAATAATAATAGTAATTATTGTAGTAATTATTATTACTACATTGTTATTACGTACGAACCTTCATAGGAATCTCTATAGTAGCTTCACCTTCCCTGTTTCTAGCAACGATAGTGTACTTTCCTTCCTGCTTCTTTTGCACTTTAGTGATTTTAATTACGCTGCAATACATGTGCATATCGCTCTCAGTGACAACCTCGATGTTCTCCTTGGTTGTAATCTGCGTATCCTTGTAGTACCACGTTATCTCTGGTTCTGGTACTGCCACCAATCGACACTCCAATATCACATCTTCACCCTCGTTCACGTATTTCGCCTTTGGTTTCCGTGAGAACGTTGGTGGTATTCCTTCCAGGATGTCGGCGAGAGACGATTCTCTGTGGAAATATTTTACAGTTACATAAAAACATTTGAGCTTCATTTTCAATTAAAAGAGCATTTTTTTGAGCATTTATACATCCGATTATAAATAATATCGAAATTACAGAAATATGGATGAATAATCGCGGTAATCAACAAAAATGAAATCGACGACCGAATTTAAATAATTTATTAATTAGGATATTATATTATATTAATAACAGTAATAGCACTTTATATTTAAAATTTTGGAAATTTAAAGAGTTTTTAAGAAACTTTAATAAATTTGAGAATGCGAAAAAAAGCTTACCTTGAGAGACTCTTTCTGGATGGACCAGTCAAATCCGATCCATGATCAGAAAGAGGCGCTTCCACGACTAATTCCGTAGTGCTGGAAGCGAAACCAGCAGCATTCTTGGCGACGCAGGTAAAGGTGCCAGCATCTTCAGGGAACACTTCCCTTATGATCAAAGTTGCTACGTTGTCGTCGTCGTAGTACATTTGGAAATCAGGTGATGGTTTGATGATGGCTGTCTGTCGGAACCAAGTTATCTGTGGCCTTGGTAAACCTTCCACTTGACACTCGAATTGAATCGTGTAACCATCCGGTGTGTGAATCGGCTGCAACTTTTCGACGAACCTCGGTGCTGATGTTTTCTCACCGGGCGCTGGCTCTGTGATTTCGAAAGTTATTATATTTTTGCTTTGTTAGAATCTAAAATTAATTGCTGGGTAAAAAAATTAATTGCTAAAATTAATTGCTGGGTAAAAAAATTGCCGAATAAAGAATATATATATATTATAAATGTTTTATATATTTTTATATTATAATGTTAAGTTTATGAACAAACTTACTTTCAAATATTGGCAACTTGTCGATTTTCTCGTGCAATTTGCGCTGCAGGTATAGGGTATAGTGCATTTCGTTGAGAAGATATTGCGCTGGAACCCAGCCTTTCTCTTCTGTCAAGTGTTTCTTTACGAACCACCAATTTGGATTTGCATGGTCTTGGAAAAGATATAAAGCGTTAACCCACTTATTATGATATATACGCAACATGACGATTTATACGTAAGATATATAGCTTACCGATGACGTAAACTCTTTCTCCTTCGACGAGGTTGATAGCTTCGTCAGTTTCTGCCACGTATGAACAAATCGAGAACATTGTGTCGCCATCGCGGACAGCGTACTCGATTTCTTCTGAAAATTCAATTCAACCAAAATGTATTGTATTATTCTTGTCAAAATTTAAACACGATTTTCATTCGAATACGAACGTACCTTCTTCTGAAATCTCTTCTTCCCTGGTGATACTAAGCGAGGCCTCTTCTGTAACGTGTCAAACAAAGTATTATAACAAAAGCAAGCGAAATTAGGCATACAAGCCGACATCTATCAATACGATTAACTATCGATGCCCAAAATCGAAGCGTCTGTATATTCCGTATATTTTACAATATTGTTATAGTTATCTCTATCTCGATAAATATCGCCAGTAGAAATTAGTTACACAGCGTTCTACATTTCCGTTGAAATACACTACAAGAAGTACCGATATGCTTTTCATTCGCAGTGGATTAAGAAGCGGAGGATTCTAGGCGAGGCTTTATTTAGGAGGCAGAGGGATATTAGGGGCAAGCATACTCACTAAATACACCTTACAGTCTGACGAGGCGCGTTAATACTAGCTGAAAGCATGTTACATCAGATTAAACGATTATCTGCGAAATCGGCAGTCGAAAGATCTTCTCGAACCTTCTTCGAACGTGGAAATTGATTTCCTGCTCTTCAACTTCAGCGCCAACGATTCGTCAGCTTCCTCCACAGAGTATTTCCTCTCGCGTTTCAGTTTCAATTTCACGTCACCTTCCTCGATGTCTTCCACCTTGTACGGCTTCGGCTCTTTCTTCTTTCTTCTCCTCAGTGGCAGCCGCATCTCGTCAGTTTCTAACTCTTCTACGCTATACTCGTCTCTAGCCTCCTCGTCTGATTCTATGATCTCTTCTATGATTGGCCCAGAGTCATCCTCGACTTCTTGCATGATGCGAATAGTTTCTTCTCCAGTCTCTTCAGAGTACGTCATCGGTCGTTTCTTCGACTTCAGTTTGACTTTACCGGACATAGAAATGTCCTCTTCCTCGTACGTGTTCAAAGAAATCTTGAATTCTTGTTCCACGTCTTCCTTGGTCTTCGTAGAGCGTGGTCTGAACGTTACGTTCTCTACTTCCGTCACCTCTTTGATGTCTGGCCTTGGTTTCTTCTTCGGGCGTAACTTTCGAAGAGTCACATCCTCGTAAATTTCCTCGATAGGCTTCGGAGGCAGCTTCGGAGGTTTCCTCTTCACCGTGAATTCTTGGACTTCTTCCTCTTCTTCCGGTTGTTCCACTTCCTCGATCTTCTTAATCGTTAATTCCTCAGCTGCCTCTTCCACGACTTTACGCTCCGGTTTCTTCTTTTTTATTTGCACCTCGGATGATACTTCTTCCTCTTCCTTAGGTTCTTCAGGAGCGCGAATTTTCTTTATGGTCACCGCAGCCTCTTCGATCTCTTCCGTGACCGGCGTTGGTTTCTTTTCTGGCTTCTTTTTCTTCTTGATGGTAAATTCTTCGGGAGCTTCCTCGGCTTCTGTGGGAACTAATTTCTTGATGGTCACCTCGGCAGCTTCTTCTTCGACTACCGGTTTCTTTTTCTTTGGTTTCTTCACCTCTATTTTCTCGCTTACTTCCTCTGGCGCCTTTTCTTCCTCTTTTGGTATTGGTTTCTTCAATGTCACCTCTTCAGACACTTCTTCTGGGACTGGCTTCTCCTTCGGTTTCTTCTTCTTTAAAGTTACTTCCTCTACGATCTCTTCCTCTTCTTTCTCCACAGGAACTGGTTTCTTGATAGTGACCTCATCAGCGGCTTCTTCCACCACTGACTTCTTCTTCTTTGGTTTCTTTACCTCCACTTTCTCTGTCACTTCTTCCGGAACTTTTTCTTCATCCTTTGGAACTGGTTTTAGAGTAACTTCTTCAGTCACTTCCTCAGGAACAGGTTTCTCCTTTGGTTTCTTTTTCTTTAGTGTCACTTCCTCTACGATCTCTTCCTCTTCTTTCTCCACAGGAACTGGTTTCTTGATAGTGACCTCATCAGCGGCTTCTTCCACCACTGACTTTTTCTTCTTTGGTTTCTTTATTTCTACCTTTTCTGTTACTTCCTCTGGCGCCTTTTCTTCTTCCTTTGGAACTGGTTTCAGAGTAACTTCTTCGGTTACTTCCTCGAGAACCGGTTTTTCTTTGGGTTTCTTCTTCTTCAAAGTTACTTCTTCTACAATTTCTTCCTCTTCCTTTTCTACAGGAACTGGTTTCTTGATAGTAATTTCCTCGGCAGCCTCTTCCACTGCAGGTTTCTTCTTCTTTGGTTTCTTTATCTCTACCTTTTCTGTTACTTCCTCTGGTGCTTTCTCTTCTTCCTTTGGAACTGGTTTCAACGTGACTTCTTCAGTCACTTCTTCTGGAACCGGTTTTTCTTTCGGTTTCTTTTTCTTCAAGGTTACTTCTTCTATAATTTCTTCCTCTTCCTCTTCTACAGGAACTGGTTTCTTGATAGTGATTTCTTCAGCAGCCTCTTCCTCGACAGGCTTCTTCTTCTTTGGTTTCTTTATCTCTATCTTTTCAGTTACCTCCTCCGGTGCTTTCTCTTCTTCCTTTGGTACCGGTTTCAATTTTATTTCTTCGATTACTTCCTCAGGGACAGGCTTCTCTTTTGGTTTTTTCTTTCTCAAAGTTACTTCTTCTACAATTTCCTCTTCTTCCTTCTCCACAGGCACCGGTTTCTTAATAGTAATTTCATCGGCAGCTTCTTCCTTGACCGGTTTCTTTTCTTTTGGCTTTTTGATTTCTACTTCCTCAGTTACTTCTTCAGGTACCTTCTCCTCTTCCTTAGGTACTGGTTTCTTCAACGTGACTTCCTCCTTCACTTCTTCTGGAACAAGCTTCTCCTTTGGTTTCTTTTTCTTTATCGTCACCTGTTCAAGAACTTCTTCTTCCTTTTTCTCTTCCACAACTGGTTTCTTAACGGTAACTTCATCAGCGGGTTCTTCTTTAGCAGGCTTCTTCTTTTTAGGTACCTTAATTTCTTCTGCTATTTCCTCAGGTTCTTTCTCTTTCGGTTTCTCCAAAGTAACTTCTTCTGCTATTTCCTCAGGGACCGGTTTCTCTTTTGGTTTCTTTTTTATAATTACTGCTTCTTTAACCTCTTCAACCACCTCTTCTTTCTTTGTGATCGTAACTTCAGCAGCTTCTTCCTCTTTCACAGGTTTCTTTTTCTTTGGCTTTTTCACAACTGCTTCTTCAACTACTTCTTCAGGTTTCTTCTTTAAGGTTACTTCTGTCTCTATCTCTTCTTCTTCCACTACTTTCTCCTCCACAACTGGTTTCTTAATCGTAATTTCGGCGGGTGCTTCTTCAACAGGTTTCTCTGGTTTTTCTTTCAAAGTAATTTCCTCAATTACTTCTGGTACTTCTTCTGGTTTCTCCTCTTCGGGTTTCTTCAGCGTTACTTCTTCTTCTTTAGGAGCCTTCTCCTTGGGTTTCTTTGGTTTAGCTTTACGCTTCACAGTGACTTCTTCAGGTTCTTCTTTCGGCACTTTAGGAGCTTTTTCTTCTTCCTTTGCCGGGAACTCTTTTACTCCTTCATCTTCAGGTTTATCCTTTTTCCAGCCCTTCAACGTTATCTTCTCCGGTTCTTCTTCTGGTTTTTCTTTCTGAGGTATTCTAAATTTAACTTCAGGCTCTTCATCAGGTTCTGGTGGTTTCGGTTCTCCCTTTATCAATGGAATCTGTTCAATCTCTTGATCTGGTTTCTTCTTCGGCTCTCGTTCGTACGGTTTTGGAACTGGTTCTGGCGCTGGTTTTTCCGGTTCTTCGTATTTCTCGGGCTCATATTTCTCCAGCTCTGGTCTGTCGAAGTCCAAAGGCTTCAACTCGTCGTGTTCTAATTTCACCTTCGGTTTTTTCTTCTTTTCTGGTTTAATTTCTTCTTCGGGTTGTGGTTTGGGTGGCTTCTTCAATGGCTCTTCAACCTCCTCCGGTTTCTTTTCAGGAATCTTCTTTAATTTTACCTTCTCAGGTTCCACCTTTTCCTCTTCGGGCACCTTGCCTTTACCAACCACCAACTTCTGTGGCTCTTCAGGTTTCTCCGCAGGTTTCTTCGGCGGACGTTCGTATATCGATTTATCCTCCAATTTCTCCAAAGGTACTTTCTTCAACTCTTCAAATTCTTGGTCCAATTTCTCCAATTTTGTAATTTCTTTCTTAGGAAGTTTAACTTTCTTCACTTTTCTCTTCAACACTTCCAGAGCTTCTTCGGCGTTTCTAGACAGAATACCCGCTTGAACCGGATTTTCTTCAAGTTCCGTTATCTCTGGATACTGTATTTCTGGTGGGTAATCACCGACGAACGTGAGTCTGCTACGCAACAGGATCTTCGGGAATTTGGCTTCCTCGATCTCTTTCTTCTTCGGGATTGCAACTTTCTTCAATTTGATCGTAGCGAATTGGACAGTTTCTGTTGGCTCTGAATATTTGAGCTTCGTGGGTTTGATCTCTTTCCTTTCGATCTTTTGAGGGACCAATTTTTGCAATGATTCTGGCAAAGGTTTCTTCTCCTTCTTCTTCCTTGGTTCCCATTGGATTTTCTCAGGCATGGGTTCCAGTACAGGTCGTTCGTATTCTGGTTCAACCCATTCTTCGATTTCATCTTTCTTCACCACCTTCTTTTTCTTTTTCTTCACAACCTTGGCTTCCTTTGGTTTCTCCTTTGGAACTTCTTCCGGCTTTTCTTCTGGTACTGCTTCCTCTTTTTCTTCTGGAGCTTTTTCTACAGGAACTTCTTCGATCACGACTTCTTCTTCTTCCGGTTTCTCCTCGACCGGCACTGCTTTGCGCTCCTCGGGTTTCTTTGTTGGTAATTCTTCGGCAATGGTTTCTGGGACAATTTCTGTGGTTTCAACAGTATCTTTTGGAACAACTTCTTTCTTAGCCTTGACCTTCTTTGGCTTCTCTTCCGGGATTTCTTCTATCTTCTCCTCGAGTTGTTCCTCTTCTGCAACAGTCGGTTTCTTTTCTGGGATTTTCTTTTTCTTTGGTTTCTCTTTCGGTTTCTCTTCCTCTGGTTTCTTTTCTTCTGGTTCTTCTCGCACAGGTTTTACTTCTTTCGGTTTTGTTCCTCTTCTGCAACAGTCGGTTTCTTTTCTGGGATTTTCTTTTTCTTTGGTTTCTCTTTCGGTTTCTCTTCCTCTGGTTTCTTTTCTTCTGGTTCTTCTCGCACAGGTTTTACTTCTTTCGGTTTTTCTTTCTTTTCCTCTGGCTTTTCTTCCTTCACTCCTTCTTCAGGCTTCTTTTCAGGAATTTCCTTTACTTTTGGTTTTTCTTCAATCACCTCACCATTCGTTACAACTTCTTCCTTCTTTTTTTTCTTAGGTACCTTCTTCACAGAAACCTCAGTAACCTTTGCCTCTTCTTCAATTTTTTCT
>NIPQ01091864.1:0-11130 GCA_002806875.1 Lepidotrigona ventralis hoosana
GTATATTTTGCATAAGAATTGTTGTTTCGTTTAACATACTGTTCTTTATAAAAAGAGTACTGTCTAAATGGTTCAAGATAATACTGGATACAAACAGTTGATCTCAGTGATAAAGATCTAAAAATGATTAATATTTTATTACATTTATATAATATTTCACATAAGATAATCTTATTATTATTTATTATTTATTCATCTGAAACAATCAATGAATATGCGAATATTAATATATTATTACAAAATGTAATGTAACAAATTTAATTAATATACGATGTATGTTATGTATGAGATCATATATATTAATATTTAATTAATATACAAATATTATTGTGTTATTACAAAATATAGTAAATTCAAGATAATAAGAACCTATTTCTCAGACGATTTAGAATCCTCGAATGTAAAATCATAATTTGAAATTTCTGTATGTTCAGAATGTTTTCTTGTAAATTGAAAGAAACGTACGTGATACTATTTACTCGTTATTATTTACAGTTTACTAAATTTACTCGCGTATCAAGAAACGATGTGTCAATGACTTAGAAATAGACAAATCATTATATCTTTTGTAATTTTATTTTTCAAATACAGATTTTCGAATGGAAATATCACAAGTACATATGTGATATATATTAAGTTTTCATTTCATCATGGCTGCCTGTCATTCTTGTGCACGAATGTTTTCCTAATTCTTTATACAATTGTTTCGCTTTTTCAGTACTTAGAGGGTTTGTTTCAATGAAACTTCTTCAAAAATTAGATAATCAGGGACAATAGTGCTGAAAAAGATACTTTTAGTATTGTTTTCTTTTCTTTTCTTTCCAAGCAAATACAGAGATACACTTATGTGACATCAAGAAGTTATCTACTTTATCAGTAAGTATATACGTAAATACGCAATATTTCCCTTTGTAACATTTTTATCAATATACGTTTTCATAATTTTTAAACGTGATGTTGCATAAATTTTCTCGCTGTAAATATGTCACACGTATTGGAATATTATTTATCCGTTTAAAATTCGTTTAAAGTTCGACGTACAGGTTATAGATACATATATCGAGTTGTATCGAATTTCAAATAAAAATACAGGCGTTATATTCACATTCGTATAATGTAACATATTTAAAATTTGCAAGTTTGTTATTTGCAAGTCTGATGATGATAATCGATGTACAATTTCTAGGTGAAGGAAATGATAAATATTGAGTAATCAATTATGGCAATGGCTATGAGAAAACGGAGTGGTTCTGGCTCTAAACGCCAACATAAAGGAAAACTTGTACCTATTTATGAAAGCTTCTTCAAAGGAGAAGACTTGACATTGGCCCATCCAAACTTTTGGAACGAACTGTTTTTAATCAAACCTATGGTATCGGTACTTTCATTATCATTTTTATTAAATATCACATTACAAATAGAATTAATAAAGGAAAAAAATTTCTCTGACACTTTTTTTTTTTTTTTTTAATTTTGAGGGAATACTACAAACTTTCCAAGTCAAAAATTCTTCTCATCTATCATAAAAATCATTGAGTATGTTTCATCTGTAATTAAAGTTTTCTTTTATATTGAAAAAAAAAAGAATTTATTAGTAGCAAAGATTTATTTATTAAATTTTACTTTTTTTTTTTTCTTTATCACATCCTCGTGTATAGAATATTTGCTATTTTCTCGATATTTCTTATTTTCTTGTTTCTCCTGCTTCTTTGAACTAGCTACAAATTCATTAATAATGTAATTATCTTTTAAGCCATTAAATGAGGTTGGTGTACGTTTATAATCCTCTGAATTACATTGATCTTTATTTTGTGATTTTGTCTCAACTGACACTTTTGATTGTTCTTTCTGTTTGGATTCATTGTTAACTGAAATTGCATTTACTGCTAGTAATTCGATAATTTTATGAAAGAAATATTTTTCATTTTTAATACATACCTTTAGGTTCAATATAATCTTCACATTCTAATTCTTTGCGCAAAGTACCAGGCATAAACTTGCACTTGAAATTAAACCATGCTTCACTTGTTTGAACTCTATATTTTAAACATTTTAATTGATATATACACACTCTTCCATAATATTTAGTTACTTCCCATGTTGGTAATGACTATAATATTAATAAATGCAAACAGCGTTGTCTAATTATAAATATACATTTTTAATATATTTTTAACACTCACTTGTATTAATTTTGTAACAAATTTACTAAACATGATGCATTAAAATACATTTATGTATATAAACAAACATAAGTTTTCAAACAGGATCGTAAATTTGAAATATCATTTTCTTAGTGCAAAACAATTGTTAAGTTAACCAAATAGAATGAAAAATTTTAGTACTTCTTATTAACAACAAATTTTCTTATGAATTTTTTCTGTCAAAGAAAAAAAAAACAAATGAATTATTATACTATGTACCTTGTGGTTAAATTCACATTCAGTATTTATATTTGTTTTAATAATACATGATATTTTTTTATATTTCTAGGTTCCACATATTGAAAGTGAAATTTTACATATGACTGCAGAACAATTAAATGCAAGCAGAGAGAATTTAAATGCTTTGGTCTGCCATTGCGTAGATACGTTAGTTGATGAACATCCTTTCAGAGTTGTATATGCTTTGCAAACTTTAGCAGCTGTTATTCAATCCATGTATAAGAAAGCTAGTCAAGGCGATTGTGGATTTAATTTAATAGATATCTTAGTAGGATTTGATTCTGCAGAACAGAGAATGACAACGTTAATGCAACACTGTAATAACTTTTTAACAGGTATATGCACTTTAATAGATATACATAGGTAATTACTAACTTATTCATGTTAAGAAATCAAAGATTCAAATATACATTTAACATTTGAATAATCTGCAATCTTTCAAAATAAATTATTAAAATTTCCCATGATTCTAGGTGAATACCCTGATAGTTTAAAAGCTTTGTGCTTGAAATTATTGTTAATTATTGTAACTGGCATGGACAATGTTAGTCAAAACACTTTGTTGGAATATGTTATGCTTAATAGTGTTTTTGAATCTCTGGTTCAAGTAGGTGTTACTTTAATATCATAAATTGTTAAAAATATTCCAATTAAGCATATTTTCTACTTTTGTCTGTTTTTTTTTTTTTTTTTTTTTAAGGGTNGACAGCTAGAAATCGTCACGGACATGACGCAGTGTTGCTTTTAACACTTCTAGTCAATTACAGGAAGCACGAAAGAGCAAATCCTTATATTGTTAAGTTATCGATTTTAGATGACGAATTAGCTCTTAATGGTTATGGACAAGTTATATCAAGTTCATTGATGGAATTTTGTAGACAATTTGTTCAACAAAGAGCAGGTAGAAAATATAAACGTTTATGATCATATCTTTAAATTATTTATTATAAAAATAATAATGAAAAAACATGTTGCATAGAAATACAAGCATCGTGGTTATCTTCTTTAACTAGTATAGTCGGGAGTATGTTCGTTGGTGAAGAAGAAGCGAAAACGCAACAAGTTCGCGCGAATAATGCATTGTTGCTGGCACTTTATGAAGCAACACATTTAAATCGTAATTTTGTAACAACTTTGGCATATACACAAAGTGATACAAGTGCACCACCTTCTCCAAATAATACATTGGGACCAAATGCGGTAGCTCCCGGGGCACAATTGTCTGATGTGATGGCTCAGCCATTTAATTTGTTGGCCACATTCTTACAGTATTGGTGAGAATAAATATAAACAAATAACTGTAAAAAAAAAGAAAAGAATAGATGTTAATGCGTTGGGTTTTATTGGAAAAAAACTTTAATTATTTCAGTTCAATAGTTATGCAGGTGATCAGAACAGAGGCAATAATGAATAATGTTAAGTTGTGCTTCCTCATATTAAGTTGTATCGCAGAGGATCAGTATGCAAACAGTTTGATGCATGATGCAAACTTGGCATTTAGGGTACAGCTCCATCGAGTACCAATGCATCACAGAAAGATACAGGACAAAGCAGCGCCAGCACAACCATTAGCAGCTACTTTACTTGGTATAATTATTATGTGTCCAATACAAAATAGTTGAATAGTTTAAACAACTGTCAAATATTGTAGATTTACTTGTTGAATTTGTTACGTCGCACATGATGAAAAAATTCCCGTTGGAACTTTATCATCAATGTATCGGAGTTCTACAGAGATTGCTTTGTTACCAAAAAAGATGTAGAGTTAGGCTTGGATATCAGTGGAGAGATCTTTGGACTGCTCTAATAAATTTACTCAAATTTCTAACGACTCACGAAAGCCATCTTATTAAGAAAATGAATATATTTCCATTAGCTATTCAGGTAAATTGATATAATTTATCTAATTCTTGTACAAAGTACAAATTTACGAAAATAAATTTAATTTTTCTAGGTTGTGAATATCTTGAACTTGTTTATTACGTACGGAGACACATTCCTATCCTCTCCTAGTAGCTACGACGAATTATTTTACGAAATAATACGAATGAGGCTTATTTTCACAAATTTGAATGCAATGGGTATATATATTAAACAAGTACTTTTATATTTTTTTTTTATTGTTTAAGTCATATGGTAGTTGATGACAAAAATATATCATATGTTTAAGCGCTCCGTTATTCAACAAGCGAATCTTACGAGTATAAAGAACATGCATTAAAATTGACAAATTGTTTGGTAAATATGAGAGACATAGTGAATCATTTTCCACCAAAAATAGCAGCGTGGTTGGCGAGTGAAAGTTTATCAACTCCAACGGAACAACAAATTTTAGCTATTATAATACAAAATTATGACAGCCTTACGTTAAAGTTGCAAGATAATTTAGATCAATATGAAAGGTATTCTGAGAAGCCTAATCATGTTGCATTCTTTGAAGAAATGGTAATAATCAATTAACACATGTATTATAAATTATGATTTTAGATTTCTTTTTTTACAGCTTTTATTTTCTTATTCTAGGTAACTGGAGTCGTAATTGATACTCGAGGATCTATAGATTTGAGTTCATTAGACACACAGGCTATATTACAAGAATTATCGAACATCTCGTAACATAAGTTCTATATGAAGTGTAAATCAAATCCTGCGTGTCATTCATCTGTTGTCATGTATTATAATGTATTTTTTTTAATAAAATCAGCTTTATATGTATGTTCTTAATGCCACGAATGTATAGCTACTTACGAAAATGACACATCATGGTGTGTTTGGTCGTTGCGCCATATTTCTATGAATTGTGTATACAGGTTTTAAAAAAATTATTAAAAATTTAATGTGTTAAGTAGAATCATTTCGTTATTATCCAAGTATCTTTTATTATCTTGATCTTTTTTTCATAGATTTTTCCTTAACATTTTTCTGCAAGAATTGCAGCAGCTGCTTTGGATTGATTTTGCCTTTGAAGTTGACTACTGATGAATTCTCCTATTTTTACTATTTTATTAAGGTCTACTCCAGTTTCTAAATTTTGGCCATGTAGAAGATAAAGTAAATCTTCAGTAGCAACATTTCCAGAAGCACCAACTGCATATGGGCAACCACCTAGACCAGCTACAGACGAGTCGAAAGTTCTTATTCCACATTCCAGGCTAGCATAAATATTCACTAGAGCCTGTCCATAGGTATCATGACAATGAATTGCAAATTTGTTCATGTCATTTGATATATGCTCCAATTCATATAATACATTTTTTACTTTATTAGGTGATCCTACACCAATAGTATCTCCTAAAGAAATTTCATAGCAACCGCATTGTAACATGAATGCCGCTAAATTGGTTACAGCCTTTGCCTGAATTTGGCCTTCATAAGGGCAACCAACGATACACGATATATAGCCTCTGACTTTAATATCATGTTTTAATGCTTCTTCAATAACTGTTTTAGCTTTCTTTATACTATTATCAATGGAACAGTTGGTATTCTTCCTTGAAAAAGTCTCAGATGCAGCCAAGAAGATAGCTATCTCTTTCACATTGACTTTCATTGCGTCTTCCAAACCTTTCATGTTCGGTACCAATACTGGATAAGAAATATTTGGTTTCTTGTCAATTTTTTGATATATCTGTGCATTGTCTGCCATTTGTGGAACCCATTTGGGAGATACAAAACTAGTGACTTCTATATTCTTCAATCCACTTTCCGAGAGTTTGTTGATGAACTCAACTTTGACTTCGGTCGGGACAATGTTTCTTTCATTTTGCAATCCATCTCGAGGCCCAACTTCAACTACTTTTACAAAATTACTAACTGATCTTATCTTTTTTACAGAAAAATTATGTGTATTATTTTTACTGATAATCTTAAACATCATTGATTAAAATATTAATATTTCACCTTTTTAAAAAGTATCCTATTTTTTCAAAGATATTCTATCTTATAAGAAGATATTCTATCTTACAAGAAATACAATATTACATTTAAGAGAAACGTATTCAATGTACAGCGAAAAATATCCACATTGCTCGATATTGCGTGATAAATCTGTTGATAAAATATGATCATAAAATAGTGTAAATTTGTAACATAATCAATCATTGTAATCAATGTCTAATTACATTACAAATTGAAATGTAAATTAAGTTAAGGCTGTATTGAAGTAACATGAAACAAGTGTTTGAATTTCTGGGAATTATTTCTTTCGTAAATGTGTAAAAACTTTAGACTTTCTCATTTATCACAATGGCGCTGCTCTCGATTTGCAACGCCATTTTTAAAAGCAGTTCGTGATGCGTGAAACATTTGGAATATTTCCGACATTTCTCTAGAAGAAGAATGTGAATTATATATGTACTTGGTTCTGACGAGACCAATATTTGTTCAATAAATGTATTTTATATACTCCGTAAAAGAAACATTATCAGTTAAATATCTCGTGTATATTTCAACTGATACGTAAACGTTGCTCATCGAAACTAGAAGCAAATTCAATTTGTGCTGAAAGAGACATGTTTCCAGCTTACGCCTACTTGTCAGCTTATGACAGACATAAAAAACTAATAAATGATTATTTCACGTTGTACGGAGGCTCGGTGTCATCTTTAAAACGAGACACGTATGTTAAATTTTTTAATTGGTTCTCATATATTACAACTTGATATTGTAACCTTATTGTATACTCGATGTAACTGTATAGTAATTTGGCGTTTCCGTAAGTGAACATTTAAATCGACGTTAACATTTATGATATTTATTATAAAATATTCTAAAAGTTTGGTAAAAAAAAAAAAAAAATAATTTTTTTACAAAATATATTTTAAATATTAATTTTAGAAGTANTATATATTACATAAATGTAACTACATAAAAATAATAATAGTAAAGAAAGAGTGACGACTCTGTAAACTCTAAAACAAGCAGCTCTTGACGTTTCGGCCTGTGTTTCGAGGTCCCGAGATAAGACTGACTATGACGTTATTAGAGAAAACCATAGATTTCTGTGGGATCAGGATAATGACAAACCAGAAACGTGGGGTGCTCGTTTGGCAAAGAAATATTACGACAAATTGTTTAAAGAATACTGTATAGCTGACTTAATGTACTACAAGCAAAATAAGGTAGATTATAATTATATAATATTTTAACTTTTCAAGGACTATGCCTGATATTGAATGATATCAACTTTTTGATAATTTCCATACATTTAAATTACATTAATAATAATAATTTTTGTAACTCTAAATAGTAGCAATAAATTGATTTAATTTATATATAATTATAAAATTTAAATGAAGATTGCACAGATGATTCAATTGATTCGATGACACAGACATCGTTCCTGAAGAGTATATTTCATATATAATGAAATATATTAAAATTAAATCGTAAAGGTCAATATTGAACAGGTTGCCTTAAGATGGAGAACAGAGAAAGAAGTTATTGTTGGTAAAGGACAGTTTGAATGTGGAAATAAAAGATGTAAAGAAAAGGAAGACCTTAAATCTTGGGAAGTAAATTTTGGTTACTTAGAGCAGGGTCAGAAGAAAAATGCTCTTGTGAAATTAAGTAAGTTGTGCTGTAGTTTTTATTCCAAGTTATTATGGGTGAAATATAGATTTACCGTTGGTGTACGTTTTAAGGACTATGCCCTGAATGTTCTACAAAGTTGAATTATAGATCTCAAAAACATGAAGCAAAGAAACATAAAACATTAAAGAGATTAGGAACAAATGGTGAAACGCCCCGTAATACGCCTAGTACGTCAACAGTTGAAATCAAAATTGAAGAGGACGGAGGTACAAATAATAGTGAGAAATTAGTTGAAACAAGGGAAGATGAATCTAAGATTTGGAAAGAAAAACCAATTGAAAATCTGGAAAAAACAAGAGAAGAGGAATTTGAAGAGTATTTAGCAGATTTGTTAATATAGGGAACAAAATTAAATTTTCTACCAGAATATTATATTGGTAATGTCAAAGAAATCATTTGTTATTAACTTTGTTAAAAAAAAAATATAACAATTTCCATATACACTAGTCACGTTTAAATAAACTAACAATTACAGTTGCTGTATCTTTATTTTGATTGATGCATATGTTCTTATTCTACCAGTACATTGCGTGATAACAAGGCTTAGTATATATTTTTTTTAACTTTTACACTCGGAATAACTGTTGTTCATTTTTTTACTTACATTTACAATAAATTCTTTATGGTATGAAAAAAATCTAGCATCACAGGTAATAATGTGTATGTATATACATATATGTGTATATTGTATAATAAATAAATACAACTATTTATTTTTATTGCAGTCAAGTATTTTCAACAACCTTTATAATATATACATTATTGACAATTAAAGTAAATTTTCGAGTTAATTGTTAAGATTAAGTAATAATTTTGAAGCATAATTTCTGTTTCTTCTATTATTGTTCATATATTCTGTTTCATTGAGTAAAGAGTAATATATTTTATATAATTATTATTTTCGTTATTCATTTTTATATATAGTAGAAATCATTTTATAAATTACAGTATTAATTGAAATTTACAAGTCAAATCATTTCGTTGACAAAAAATATTTATAATCTTCTATTTTTAAATTTTTCATAATTGTAATAAACTTACACATCTATATAGACAAAAATTAATAGTTCGAGTTAATTTTTTTTATTTTAAATTTTACTATGTCATTCGCTTGTCGTATTAATAAAAATTTCATGTAAAAAGACTAGCCTAATACTCAAACTTACACTACCTTCAATAGTTATAACACTTATTATATACAATACATAACAAGTTTATAATTATATTATGTAAGATTGAACTTATAAAACGTGTAATACATACCTAGAAAAATTCAGTATTAAGATATATTTCATATTGCACCTATTTAATATTACTATGAATGCCAATTTCTTGTGCGAGAATCATTCACGTTAAAAATAATACACGATCAAACGATATTATCGTGTTGTTAATGCCAATAAAATATTAAATTCTATTATCTTTTATAAAAATTTCATTACTAATATAAGTAAACGACGAACAACTTCTATTGACAATATCCTATTTGATTGGCTTTCAGTTTAACATATGTATATATTAATTTATAAACTTGTATACGACTACTTGAACTTTTTTGTATATATAAGCTTGTACTATTTTACATACATTTAAATAAATATTAAATTAAATCAATAAAGAAATATAAATGTGTAAATTAATTTACATTGACGTTTATAATAATTTATATTTTGTAACTTTTTAAATCAAGACAATAAAAAAAAAAAAGAATTGAGTTTCTATAATATATATTAACATTATATATTATATTCATTTTGGAATATATATTCGATAAATGTAATTGAAAAATACTATTAATTAATTTCAGTAGATTCGATCAAGACTCTTGAGTTGGATATCTATGTAATAGGATTCTATTCAATCCTTTAATAATATTTTAATGAATGGTTAAAAGAGAATGTGGAAACCGAAAGAAGAAATAACAGTGAAAATAATTCATTTGCAATTAGAATTCCTTGTGCACGATCTTACGTGATTTGCTTGTTTCTGAGAGTCACTATCTTCATCACTGCAATCTTCATCATGAGTGTGTGTCACATTACGCGGAGTTTCTGGCCTTGCATGCGGTATTTGATTATTGGGACAGTCCATGTACAAAGTTTTCTAAATTGACAATACGAAGAATTTAAATTCTGTATTTACACATAATATCAAAATAAAAGCAAACTTCTCAATACGTACAGTAGGTTTATTCTGTTCTTCTTCTTCTTCTGCGAGCTTGAATGTCCGTGATCGACTGATCATTGGTGTTTCCATAACAAATCTTTGTTCGTGAGCAACTGTACTCTCGTGAGGCATCTTGATAGCATAAAATAAAAAGTAGTCGAATTAAAATTTCAAAATTTTATGAACATGAATAAAATAAAACATTTCTTTCTCCATTTAACTTACCAACATAGCCGGGGCTCGGAACATGTACGAAAATGGATAATAAATGAGATTTAAAAAGGTTGCTGCGTAAAGATCAGCATACCTCACTACTTGACTACTGAAGAAGGTTTGCCTACTTCCACTGCGGAACAATGAACCCATCATTCCGTAAGATAAATCCATTTTATGCGTAACGTCTCTTATAGATGTTCGCAGCTTAGAAATATCAGGCTTTTCTTTTGTGCTGCTATCTAAATTTCTATAGAGGAAAACGAATGAAGTTAAAATTCACAAAAGTGTTTAATAATTTTCGTTGTAACAATGCCCTCTTACTTGTACATTTCTCCTAGCATAACATCTAAATTTTGTAACTCGGCGAACAATTGACATTTATCCGTCCAAACATGAAGCTCTTGTACCAGTTCAGGCACTATTAAAAATGTTCTCCATCCTCTGATCTTTTTACTTTTTAAAATATCACCGAAGATATGATCACCAACATATAACACGTCTTTACCCTTTGCACCTATTAACTCGGTGAACACGTCACACGAGCCTCCTGAATAAACCTCTCCTGTTTTACATGAAATGTTTCATTATAATTTTTTATTAGACTGAAATAGTAATTTATACTACTAATATATATACAAATTAATACAATATAGTTAATGCATATAAATTAGTTTAATTTAATACAATAAATGTAATATCTTGTATTTAAAAC
>NIPQ01091865.1:4254-14362 GCA_002806875.1 Lepidotrigona ventralis hoosana
TTGAGCCACGTGTTTACTGATGGCGTGCAAATATCAATTTCGGACGGTAGCTATCCTCTATCTCAAAATGGAAATCCGAAAGTAAAAATGGCTTTCGATTTTTTGAGCAAAGAAGCGAAACCTGACAGCTCCGGACACATTTGTACAAAAAGTTTCAAAATCTTTTATTAATCTTCCCGCGAAATATTTGCTCTATTCTTCTCTTGTAAAATTAAAAACTGCGCTTGTATATTACGAGGATACATTGTTCCATATTTTCGCGCAGAATTTTATCGAAATTCATTTCGCAAGTTCGTGTCATATTGTCATATTGTGAAATTTCATTCTTCTCTTGTAAAATTAAAAACTGCGCTTGTATATTACGAGGATACATTGTTCCATATTTTCGCGCAGAATTTTATCGAAATTCATTTCGCAAGTTCGTGTCATATTGTCATATTGTGAAATTTCGATTTTTTTTAAAGTAAAGCAGCAGAATTCGATTTGAACATTTGTACACACGTTTGTGGAAAAATTTCAATTTTTTCTCACATCTCGACTCGTAGCTTCTCAATCCCAATTTTAGAACTAAAAGTTGCGCTAGGATGTATTGCGATAACGATGCAGTGTTCCATATTATCGACAGAGTTTCATCAAACGGGAAGATTTCAAGGTTTTTGAAATTGAGATGAGGGAACGTAATAAATATATCGCGAACTTTTATGAAATTTAACACGATATACAAGAGATGGAACTACCAATTGTGATGAATTATTATTATTCCTGTCGCTCAATGAAATTTCGATTAAAAAAAAAAAAAAGAAAGGTAAACTTTGATAATACCGAAGATACGTTTATTGTATGACAATTTCAACTTTTTTATGTTTTAACACAATTATTATTCCTGTCGCTCAATGAAATTTCGATTAAAAAAAAAAAAAAGAAAGGTAAACTTTGATAATACCGAAGATACGTTTATTGTATGACAATTTCAACTTTTTTATGTTTTAACACTATTTTGATCCTTTAGAGTTTGATCGATCAAAAGTTGAAACTTTATTTTCAAAATTGTAAAACTGTATGAATCTGAAAATCTAACCTAAATCTAACCTAAACTTAACCTAACCTAAATCTAACCTAATGAAAACCTAACCTAAACTTAACCTAACCTAGACCACCCAAGTGATTAATTTTTCAAAGTTAGTTCGGAATGTTTATTGTTTATTACGAAAATTTACAACAGTTGTAAATAATACGAGTATTAAAAATTCGCCAGTATAATATGTTGTAATTGTAAAAATTGCGATGTTTTTTTTTTTTATCAAAATTTATTTCATCAATTCATACTGTTCATGATTATGATATACTTTCCTTTTTTTTTACAAAAGTACACTTTCTACAAAAATTGAATAAAATTCGCGTAATAATTCGAAAATATTGTTCATTTAACGAAGAAAGTTTCGCAGACGGGATGAGTACCGCCGTGCAATCTCTGAAATTTAGTAGAGCTCGTGATACTTTTACGTTGCAAAATTAGACGATCATATGTTAATGAATTCGAGTGCGATATATCTCGCGAGATATAGCTTTCAGCAGTCAGCCAATGCACGATTGTGGCGCGTTTGCGTTGCGCACAGCTGTCGATAACTTAATTAAAATCACAGCTGTAGAGAATGGTTGTCGATACTCGCACGCATTAATCGCTTGCAGTATGCTATCCTGTTCAACGGTGGACGCATGTTGCCAGAACATCTTCATTTCGTTCCGAATCTAAATGTCTGCGCAACAATCTGCACTTTTCACGTCAAGATCGTCCAATTGTCAGAATGATCACTATTACGTCAGAGTCTCCAAAACCTTCTGTTCGATCGACGAAATTTTCAAATGATAGAACAATTTTTTTTTTTTAATATTATTAAACTACTTATCGGAAATTATTAGGAAATTATTGTCAGCGCGACAGACGAAATTTTCAAATGATAGAACAATTTTTTTTTTTAATATTATTAAACTACTTATCGGAAATTATTAGGAAATTATTGTCAGCGCAAATTAACGAGATCAACAATTTTTAAATAATTAAGAATGCTACGTGTTTAATCATTGAATTACTCAGTTTCTTCCAGCGTACTTAATTCTGCGAGGTTTTACATAATTTTTGCATTTTGGATCGACGAATTCTCTCTTTCGTTGTAAGAAAATTCAACTTACCGCAAAGTTCAAGACAGTCTCTCTTGTATCATAATTATGTTATAATATTCATTCATATTTCATTTAGTTCTTTTGCAATTTCGTGGAAATATGGAATAGTTTAGAACAAGAAAAAGCCTCTAATATATTTAAGTTATAGTTATACTAGTATATAAGTAGTATTAAAGCATTCAAGTTATACTAGTATATATAGTAAGTATTAAAGTAATATAGTATTAAAGTATTTAAGTGATACTAGTATATATAGTAAGTATTAAAGTAATATAGTATTAAAGTATTTAAGTTATACTAGTATATAATAAGTATTTAAGTAATATATATAGTAAGTATTTAAGTAATATATAAAGTAAGTATTGAAGTAATATAGTATTAAAGTATTTAAGTTATACTAGTATATAATAAGTATTTAAGTAATATATATAGTAAGTATTTAAGTAATATATAAAGTAAGTATTAAAGTTAAAGACTAATAATAGTAAGTATTAAAGTAATATATATAGCAAGTATTTAAGTTAAGTTATACTAGTATATATAGTTATACTAGTATCATAAACTACTAAAGTATTTTCTATATAAATAAATTATTTCTCAAAGTAACGCTTAATGATCCGAGAGGAAGCGAAGGTTGTACGTACGCGCGTTTAATTTTCAAATTTGAAAAAAAAATGTAGAAATGTTGTAAGAAACTTCAACATACTTTTGTCACTGATAACGAAACGTTGACTTACCGCAAAGTTAAAGACAGTCTATCTTGTATCATAATTATGTTATAATATTTATTCATATTTCATTTAGTTCTTTTGCAATTTCGTGGAAATATGGAATAATAATCATATGGAATAGTTTAAAACTAGAAAAGCCCCTAATATATTTAAGTTATAGTTATACTAGTATATAAGTAGTATTAAAGCATTCAAGTTATACTAGTATATATAGTAAGTATTAAAGTAATATAGTATTAAAGTATTTAAGTGATACTAGTATATATAGTAAGTATTGAAGTAATATAGTATTAAAGTATTTAAGTGATACTAGTATATATAGTAAGTATTAAAATAATATAGTATTAAAGTATTTAAGTGATACTAGTATATAATAAGTATTTAAGTAATATATATAGTAAGTATTTAAGTAATATATAAAGTAAGTATTAAAGTTAAAGACTAATAATAGTAAGTATTAAAGTAATATATATAGCAAGTATTTAAGTTAAGTTATACTAGTATATATAGTTATACTAGTATCATAAACTACTAAAGTATTTTCTATATAAATAAATTATTTCTCAAAGTAACGCTTAATGATCCGAGAGGAAGCGAAGGTTGTACGTACGCGCGTTTAATTTTCAAATTTGAAAAAAAAAAAGAAAAAAATGTATCTTACCTTGTCGCCGCGTTGTATGCCAGCTTTCGCCGCCGGACCATCTGGCACGGTCCACATCACGTATGCGAAAGTTCTTCCATCAGTTCCGGTTTTACCGCCAACTACCCTTAGACCGAAGCCAGCCGCTGCAAAAAGGGGATGAATGTTTAAAGAAGAAGGTATCGACGCGGCACGTCCTCCCATGATCCATATAGCATTAGACAAATTTGATGAAACGCGAATAATTGAAACTGGAGGCAGGATTAAAGGAGTGTGACTTTGAGACAAATTTTTTTTCTTATTTGGCAAATTATTTGCGGATGATAGATTGTGAATTTTTATTTATTTCAATGACAGGACGGTTTGAAATTGAATAAAAATGCAGAAACGTGGAAAATTATTTCGTAAAAATGCAAATTTACTTGTGTAATTGTTAGTGTTTATAATAATATTAATCGATTATGTTTATTTATTATTTTATTGATGAATATTATTGACGTGTATTAATTATTCGTATTTCGTGGAATTTTCTTTTTTTCTTTTTTTTTTTTGACGAATTATCTAAAGTTGTATTAGTATGAATTTTCAATTTATTTTTCTAGTAATATTAACAACGTATTATATTAATTGAGGCACAAAATGAAAATATTTGTAGGATAAAAATTTAAAAGATACGAGTAAGTGATTTCTTTCTGTTGAAATTTTGTAATATAATATTACAAAATTATAGATTATTAAAGGCATTGTACATGTACGTACAATTGTTCATAAAAATATTCGACCACTTGTGAGAATTCTATATAATGAATATATTACACATGTAGAATATTTAAAAAATTTGATTAACACTATAGCAAGACTTAATTATTCTAATTATATCTATCATTTTTTAAGTTTGAAATAAATCTAAAATTATACAGAAAAATTAATTAAAATAGTTGGCACATATTTTGCAGGAATTGCAGAAGTATTTAAACAGCCATAATCCATTTTATAAATAAATTTCAATGCAATTATCTTTAACTATTTGTTACGTGTTCATGCTAACTGATTTTTTATTAAATATATGTTTGCAATAAATATTTTCCAATTCCACCGTATACACATTTTTGGATTAGTTTCGAACTTTGTTAATATAATTATAATAATCATCTCTTGTTGCAGCGTTAATGAAACATGAATATTAATTATAAATTTAATTTCTAAATATATCGTAGTAATTAGTCAGTTTCAGTTCGGAACGATTCATCTTTTAATAGTTGAAAATACTGATATTTGCATTTACTTGGACAAAAACATACTTTTGCGCACCAATTCTATTATAAACGGTTCGAATATTGTTAGTCATTGTAATAAATTCTACGTGTGCCTATGATAGAAACATCAGCCAACCAAATTTTTCGTAACAAAAAAAAAGTATAACTAAAATATTGCCAAAAAAAAAAAAGAAGAGAGTAGTTTGACGGAGAACGAAAATTGATCGTACAATCTCGCCGCACCCCAATGAAAATTTCATCGTAGCTACGGAATAATAAATAATATCGGTAAAAAGTCGAGGAAGCTCGCTAGAACGGGTGTGACCTTTATGCTTGTAAATTGGTATTCATCGTTACTGGCGAGGCTCACCGAAGGACTAAACAATTTCACGTTATATCCCGAAGCGGTGATCTTTTGTGCAAAATTGCAAATTAAACGACCTGTACGACTCTAACGCGCCACTTGATAATCGATAACGTACACTCGACAACTTTATTATTACAAACGTCACCTCTTCGTTTTTATCTTTTTTCTTCTTTTTCTCTTTTTTTTTTGTCCGTCGCACTGTCTCGTCTCGTTACGACTGCCCTGTAATCCATATTGAAAGACTACCTTCCGGTTTCCGCGCGATGCACAAGTTAATGGCGTGCTGGCGCGATACGTTAAAAGATCTGCGTGCACACAGAGTTATTCCGCGTAGATATGAATATTGATGAGCCTGGAAAAGTGGCTTTGATTGGGTTACTATCAGCAGGTAATCCCGGCGCGGTGCATCGATTTATTAAAATACACAAAACCGGACATGCACCGGTAATTTTGTATATTATAGTTTATTATAGCATATTATAGCGTATTATAGTTTATTATAGTACATATAGTATTATTAATACTAGTATATATTGTTTATAGTATTATAGTATATTATAGTTTATTATAGTATATTAGTATATAGTATATTAGTATATATTAATATATAGTAGTATATATTAGTATATTAGTATATATTAGTATATATTTATATATTAGTATATATTAGTATATAGTAGTATATATTAGTATATATTAGTATATTAGTATATAGTATATTACAGTTTATTATAGTATATTAGTATATCAGTATATCAGTATATCAATATATCAATGTATTAGTATATTAGTATATCAGTATATCAGTATATCACTACATAGTATATTATTAATACATTATAATATAGTNCAGTGTAGAAAATATATTATTCGTAAGAATATTACTGTACGATAGTTTATTTATGATTTTTCAACGCGAAGTTTGCATTTCAATTTTTGTTAAAAACTGAAATTTTCCTCGATGCGAGAAGTTTTCCAAATGAAATTTCGACTGATTCCGAACGTGAAAGCTCTGGAATAGTTACCAAAAAATTCTGGCAGAATTTTGTAACGAAAAAATAGAAATGAAAATGAAACGTTTTTAAAAGTTGGTAGAATAGTAACTAAATGTCACGCAAAAGAAAAGACGTAAAGTGATTTTATGTGTTTTAACTTTCAATTTTGCGGAGTGAAAACGTTTTCGTTTCTTTCTCTACAATGGAGAAAAAAAGAAGGCCTATGAAATCATTCTCCTTTCTACTTCTAGACTTACTCCTGGCTATAAAAATATGTATAAATATCTTCCATCGTGAAAAGCATAAAAAATTTTCCACTTTAACAAAAATTATTATCCATTTGATATTCAGATTTGTTTTATCACTGATTATCAAAGTATTTGCATTTTATTTTATTTACATCAACATGTAGAGTATACTTAAAAAGTATATATTTTAAAAGTTTGCATTTTCATGAGTATATCAACATGTAAAGTATCATCAAAAAAAAAGTATAATCCCTGAATGTGTATCTCCAATATTATTACACGTTAATGACAGATTTGTTATTTTATTTCATTTTTCATGCTATATCTGTTAGAGAGATTATTGTCTCTAGACAATATAGAGTAGACTTCATGAAATTAGCCATACTTTTAAGTTTATCAAAATTATTACAAAATGTATCTGTGTATTGTATGGTCTAAAGCATGAAATAATATCTTAACTGATGAAATAAATAAATAAATTTAACGCTAGAACTACCAAAGTGATCAGAATAACCAATTTATAATTTTTATAAATGTAAAACGGTACAATGCATTTTTAGAGATTTAAATGATTTTTCACAAAATGTATAAATAAAAGTTTGTGTACTCCATTATGTTATAAAGTTTTTTCACTTTTTTTTTTTATTTATAATTTTTATAAATGTAAAACGGTACAATGCATTTTTAGAGATTTAAATGATTTTTCACAAAATGTATAAATAAAAGTTTGTGTACTCCATTATGTTATAAAGTTTTTTCACTTTTTTTTTTTGCTTTAATATCTGTGCTTCAATGCACAAAATTGATAGTTTTAGTGTTAAATTATTTATAGTTAAATAATGCAGTACTTACATCTGTGCCCTTTGTCCAAAGTTGGATCTCTTCTCAATTTTTTTTTTTGCTTTAATATCTGTGCTTCAATGCACAAAATTGATAGTTTTAGTGTTAAATTATTTATAGTTAAATAATGCAGTACTTACATCTGTGCCCTTTGTCCAAAGTTGGATCTCTTCTCAATTTTATTCTTCTCTTTGCGTTCACCCATGGCGCTGAAAATGAAAACGTAGATACTTATTTTTCAATCTTGATCTGAAAAGATATTGAAAATTTTTGTGCCCTTTGTCCAAAGTTGGATCTCTTCTCAATTTTATTCTTCTCTTTGCGTTCACCCATGGCGCTGAAAATGAAAACGTAGATACTTATTTTTCAATCTTGATCTGAAAAGATATTGAAAATTTAATCCACGCGAGAAAAATGATCGTCTTGCTTGACATTTATAGAAGTAAGTTTTGCAGTTTGAAAATTCAATGTCGAAAATTCTTTCTCTCCAATAAATAATAATTTTTGTCGTGAGAAACGTCGTCGTAGTTAGAGTTAAATGAAGATGTACATATTTAATTATTGTTAGCTCAGCTTAAACATCATTTTACAATACTCCAAATCTTGAAATGAAATTTAAATTGCCACGAATAATGTCACGAATGTATTGCAATTTCACGAGTTTCGAATATAAACATTGTTGTAAATATAAATTCACGAGTAACCGCGAATTTTACNCAGCATTGGCTACGAATTAACAATGGCCTAACTCTGTGTGTTAAACGTCAGTATGATTTCTGTTCTCATTTGCTCCGCAGATGCTGGATTGAATTACGATCGTTCAGGTTTTTTTTTGAGCAAAATTGATGGGTGTAAGTGATACTTTTATGTCAATTATCTGCCAATCATTACTGTCAATGACTCACGTTTATTGTGATCAGCAAAGAGCTAAAACTGGAAGTAACGTGTATATTCACAATTCTACAATGATATGCGTGAAATGTTGATATAAGATACAGTTTAAGCAAAAATTTCATTCTAATTAAAAACTTTGCCTTCGTTTTAAAACTGACTAAGTTTCAAGGGGGGAAAAAATGAAACAGGACAGCACAAAAAACGATAACGAAGTAACAACAAAGAAAGAAAAAAAACAAGGACAAGAATGATCAATGAATGCGAAGAATTGACCAACGATCGGAACGAATTCAGTAGAGAAAAACTTTATTATCCGCTTTTTTTAATTACATCAACGAATGTAATTAAAACTCTCTCGCTCCAGTAAGGAACGTTCGTTGACCCAGATTCGAAATTTGAATATTCGATTACGCTGTTTAACAATCTGCGATAACACCGATATTAGTGGAATGTTACATCCTCGATTTCCATTCGTCTTCGTGATCACCTCGAGCAGTGTTTCCATTGCTTCTTCTGGAAATTGTTCGAATTTGTCCCGATGGAACAGGCAGAAGACAAATTTCGAGAAGATTAAAAATTTGAAGCGAGAAATAAAATGCAAAGAATAATATTGAACGACGAATGAAAATGAAACGAGCGAACTTTGAAATTTCTGCGTGCTAATTTAAAAATTAAATTGAGGATGTAAATTTAAACTACTCGATCCTTCTGATAATATTAATGTGATTCCCGTTACGTCAACCATGTTAAGTGGCAAGATCTTATTTTATTGATTATTGAGATTAAAGTGTCGTGGCACGCAGCTTCCGGATAATGGAGCAAGCAAGAGTTTAACGAGAGAGATTCCTACTGAAAGATACTTACTCATGTCGTTGTCTGCATGATGGATAACGATCTTGATACTTTCTCCATCGACCAAGCTTCCTTGTCGCGCTAGCTCACGATCTTCGGCTGCAACCCTATTCACTGCCGATGGGGCAGCCACTTTCGTCGCGCCTGAAGAACTCGCGGACGCCAACCCCTTTATCGCGTTTATATCCGGCCTGAAATCAAAGTGTCACAAGTCGATTTTTACACTGAGAGAGACGGAAACATTCGATGAACAGGAAAATATACGAATAGTTTTGGAGTAGAAGAATTTCCGTGTCTATATTACACACGATACATTTCGAAATTTTATTAAATCAAAAGGTGTATGTAACTAATTTGATTGAAAAATTAGTGTAAATAATATATGTGATATGTAATTTATGAGTTTATAGTATGATATATAATAAGTATGATATTATATATCACACTATAATATAATATGTCGTATATGTAGTATTTATAGTACTATAATATATCGTACGTATAGTATTTATAGTATAATATATATATAGTATAATATATAGTATAGTATAATATCTAGTATTATAGTATAATATATAGTATAATATTTATAGTATAATATATCATACTATAATATAGCATGATATATAATATAGAGTATATGAATTATTATATAATAATATATAATATAATTGTTACTGCGCGCGCGCGCGTGTGTGTCTGTGTGTACAATATCATTGTATAATATTTATAGTACTATAATATATCGTATATATAGTATATATGGTATAATATATATAGTATAGTATAATATATAGTATAATATATCATACTATAATATAGTATAATATATTATACTATAATATAGTATATATTAATACTATAATATAGTATAATATATTATACTATAGTTTTTATTATAATAGTACTATAGTTTTATTATAATATAGTATAATATATTATAATATAGTATAATATATTATACTATAATATAGTATAATATATAATATAGAGTATATGAATTATTATATGATAATATATAATAATTATATTATATAATACTTATTTTATTTATTTTATTTATTTTATTTATTTTATTTATTTTATTTATTTTATTTATTTTAT
>NIPQ01091865.1:14439-28312 GCA_002806875.1 Lepidotrigona ventralis hoosana
ATATATATTATATATATTATATATATTATATATATTATATATATTATATATAATATATATATTATATATATTATATATATTATATATTATATATAGGTAACATATATATATATATATATATATATATATATATATTCTTGTAATTTCGTTCAAATGAAAGGTTTTGTAATTCCTCTTTTTTTCAATTTCTTCTAAAAGCATATCGATATTGTCCGCAAGTTGAAAATCATTTTCCACTGACACGCGAATGACAAAATGTTTCTTTTCTTTCTTTCAGAGATACATAGAATTGGAGCTCGCGTAGGCTGTTGTTTGATTTATTGCACATACGTGACATTTAAAAAAAAAGAACTGAAGATGATCTTTCAGCTTTGAAAATTTTTTTCACTGCGATTTTTTGTGGATTAAGGATTTTCTATTCGCGATATACTTCCATGACTAATATATGTTCAAACATATTTTTGGCCATTTTTACTCTTCACAGAGGTAAATAAATATGCAGAGAAGTTGCCATCGATTTCATATATTTAAATACAATAACTGTTCTAAACTATACTTCGAGTTTCCGCTAGTACGTTCGCCAATAATGCCTTATACTTTATCGATTATTTGAAACTATTCTGTGACAAAACGTTGAACGACGTGATATTTATAGCGGTGAATGTTGCAAAGATTTCTAAGACGATTGAATATGAAACGTTGCTCTAGATAATAATAGAGAAACTGTAGATTGTAAAAGAATGTTCTACTAAAGAATAGAATTTTTTTACATATATAAAAAGGTAGGAGAGTAATTTCAAAATTCAAAATAAACTACCAAAGTCAGTCGTTTTTCTATCTTCAGCTTAAACTATCAGAGTTTAACAATATGTCGCAAAAATTTCATATATTTACATTTACTTAGATATGTTTTCTAGAGTTTTCAATTTTTTATATTCTTACAAATTTCTCACCACTTCTTGCAAGCTTTATAATTTGCTAGCTTAGTTAGTCTAATATAAAATGTACCAAAATGCACTGTCGTCTAATTAAAATCAGACTTCTGAATTTCTTTCACAGAAAATTGTTGATTTAATTTTTAACTTGGAAGCTTCTTCAAGAATCATAATTTGTCATACACCGATAACGAGTTACAATTGAGGAAGACATGAAAAAACTAACATGTCAAGTTATTTTTCATTAACATGTGATTAAAAGTGGTTGCTCTAATATACACAATATAACATAGAAATATTTGAAATTCGTGTTACAGTGTATTAGCTAAAATTATAATATGTAGCATCCATTTTTAGGTAAGCTCAATTAACATTTTCATTCATAAGAATTTTAAAACTGTAAAAACTGTGAAAAACTTATATCTATTTGACACATACATATAATTCTTGAAAGTAATATAACAAACAAATTAGTCACTATTAAATAAATATAAATCTTATTATAAATATATAAAACTGGTAAAATTCCATAACTTTTTAATTTTAATATGACAGAAGCCAAAATTATTGATCTAGAAAATGAGGCTTCAACATGAACTTTTAATAATCATCTATGAATTATATATGTATATAGGAATTTTAACTAGAAAGTAAATAAATTTGAAATTATTGATATGAAAAATATTCATTATTTCTAAAATATAAAAATTTATTGTATTAAATATACTCGGTAAATTAAATAGTAAATACATTAAAGGCAGTGAAAAAGTTAAAGTATAGAATATTAAATTAAATCTCGATTCAAATATAAAAATAAAAAATTAATAAATTTATTGAAAAAAAAAACTAAATTAGACATTCTCTGATTCTCACTTGTTGAAAAGTTGAAAAAGTTCGTAGATTTAATTAATTATAAATATTAGTACTAATCTTAGTACTTCTCTGTAATTGCAAAAATTCCTGGATTTAAATTAATTACAAATCTCGATGCGAATACTTCTCCAACTCGCTGTAATTAATTTAAATCAATCTTAATCACGAATCTTATAAACTAATACTTCCGTAAACTCCTACACTTTAATCAATTAGAAACCTCGGTGCGAATACTTCTTCTGCAATTGATTTTAATCCAAATTAACTAAAAAAAAAGAAAAATCTTACAAAAATAGATGGTTCTGTCTATCATAATTCTTTTCAACTTTCTCGATTTTTCTGCCGATTGATTTCTCAAGAAAGTATAAAAAAAATTCGCCAAACCAAAGGCAAGGATTTCGCAATTCGACGAGAGAGAAAAATCTCTCTCTCTCTCTCTCTCTCACGCTTAGAAACGCAAGTAACCAAGTTCAAGTAATCTAGTTGCAGGATCGTGTCAACCTCCCGAAAACGAAGCGCAGCCTTCATCTTCCAGGATAACGTGATTCCCGGCCGTAATTCGTAAGTGGGCAAACCTAATGAAAATCGAGGAACAGCCTCGGTTATTAATAACAAGCCCCGAGGCAGCCACCTGCTAGCTGAGAATTCGCAGAGATCCGAATTTAGGGGGATGCGCGGAACTGTGATAAACTGTTCACTGTGAAGAAACGCGGGAGAGACGTATGTATTCGTAGGGAGAGATTGCATAGGTGTGGCATTAATTATTCGTCTAGTGGCGGGAACGTCGTGTTTGCCATCTACTCGACTTTTTGCCAGTTTCCGGCTCTGTGCACTTGCGAGGGAAAAGGGCGGAAATGCTGGTAATTTCCCCACTCACGGACGGCATCCCTCGGGAATTAGACCGCTTTTTAACGCTTTAATCGTCCGGCGTCTTGGCTCTCCCTCGCGAAAGAAACAATTGCAAGATAGAATGAGGCACTGTATTTAAAATTTGCACTGTATTCAACTGGAAGAAATTATTCGACACTATAAATGACAATTCGAATGAACAAATATTTTTTTTCATGGGATTATTCTCTTGTTCATTTTTTTCAATTTTTTTTTTTCAAAGTTATACAGTTGTAATAACTCTTGTTTCTTAGAAGGAATCTTTTTTTAGCATAACAAAACAAATAAATGCGATATATTCTCGAATATTAATAAACTCGAAGTGCAACGAATAATTCAGAGAACGTTGCTCGATTGAAAAATAGAGTTCTTAATTCCTTAAAAGTAAACCTCTGGGTTTCTTCAAAGAGAAGATATTTCGTTTGTGGAAAGGAAATCTCGGTGGATGTAGAAAAGGAGTTGAGTTTCGTAAAATATAAAGAGAGGGGGGGGGCTGTATGCGAGTATTTTGTGATACAATATTCATCGACATGCTTATTCGAACTTCGGAAACATTGAAAATCAAATTAATGAAAGATTGAATCACAAAGAATTCATCATTAATTCGTTTCTATTGCCAAGGATATTACAGTCACACAAGTTAGGAAACAAATGTTTTATAAATGATCAATATTTAAAAAAAAGGACGAATTTTATATTCAATTTCTACACACATCTACATATTTATGTTTTACTTGTACTGTTCCTAGAATCGTGATACAACCGATGGAAGAGTAAAAAAGGAAAGAAAAAAAGAAAAAAACATTTTTTTTCATTTAAGACCATTTTCAATAAAAATCGAGCCAAATAAAGTATATATTTAGTAGTGCAAGGTATTTTATTATTCATTTCATCATCAATTTATATTCATTATATTCAAATATTATTATATTTATTATATTATTATGATTATTATATTCAAATATTATTATATCATATATCATTATATCATACATATATATATATATATATGATATAATATGTGTGATATAATGATATATAATATTATTATATCATATATCATTATATCACACATATTATATCATATATATTAATTCAAATATTATTATATCATATAAATATTATATCATATAATATTAATATATCAAATATATTCATTATCAATTTATATCTTTACAGTCAATTATCACTTTTTATTATCACAATATTATTTCAATTTTGTAATATCATCATCAATGATATCACACCTTCAAACGATTTTACTTTGCTGCTATTATTATGCATTGGGATCAAAAATCAAGGTTATGAAATTATCCCATACACGTTGAGTCCATGCATGTTGGTGGTAGAATTTGTGGGTTATACAAACTTCTACTGTGTTACTGTTAATTTAAGATTCTCATTAGGGCACGTGTCACACAAACCGTGTAACTATGTGTAATATGCAAACAATCAGGGATCTATTTCTTGTTTGGCTTAGACTCTCGGTTAACTTTCCTAATCCTTCAGCTATTAAGATGGAAATAATTATGACAAATGATGAAGAGGAATAAAGGTCGGTTTTTTTTTTACAATTACTACTACAATTTTTTTTTACTACTACAATTACTACTACAATTTTTTTTTTACATCACTAAAATAAGAAATCAGTCTAGAGAGAGATCAACCTAAGTTTTTCTTACCTTTGAAAACAGGATTTCAATTTAATAGATAAATTAAACATATTAATTATGCACAGTACGAATTGCGAAATTATATCAATATCAACTGAACCTTCACATTTGATAAAATAAATAAATTAATATGTAGTATATGTACGTATTATACTCTGTCAAATAACTGTGTTCTCAGTTATTATTTATTAATTAAATGCGATAAACATGGTTCAGAGTATACGAATATTATTGTAGATATTATACTATAATATTACAAACGTATATAAATAAATATAGTTTATCTAAGGGAATAAATTAGTTTATATATTTTAGTTTATATAGTTTTATATAGTTTTATATAGTTTATATAAATTAGTTTATATATTCAGTTTATATAGTTTATCTAAGGGAATAAATTAGTTTATTAGTTTAAGGGAAAGAAAGTAATTCTGTTTGAAAAAATCTTGGAAAAGCATTAAAATTAAAATTATAGTTATTATAGTAATTATATAAATTTATTATTAAATATTATAAAATTATTATAGTAATTATATAAATTATAGTTTATCTAAGGGAATAAATTAGTTTATTAGTTTAAGGGAAAGAAAGTAATTCTGTTTGAAAAAATCTTGAAAAGCATTAAAATTTAATAAAACTTAATAAAACTATTATATTATAAAATTAATTTAAAAAAACATTTTAATAAAACTATTATATTATATATTATATATATATTATATATTATATATATATATATATATATATATATAAATCATTCTCATAAAAAGAATTTAACATGCATTTATTAATTAAATTAAAATCTTAAAACGATTCGTTCATAAAAAATAAGCTTGGCACGGATTTGAATTAAAGAGAGAAAGAATATTTTTTGAACATTTGACGGTAAAGTCAGATTGATTGTATTGCACCGCGAAAGATATAAAGCATAACAGGATTAAATAAAGGTTTATAAACACTCTGTGATCTCTAGTTTCTTGTTTGTTTCGGAATTAACGTAAGTTAATTTCGATTAGAATTAACCACGGAAATTCCCACGCTTCCCACGTTGTTCATTAGTTCAGCGAAATGAAAATAACCATTTTCGTAAATATCTGGACAGTATTTTAGAATTTCTTGCTGCAACTACATAATCGTACACGTAATGAATTTCACAAACAAGGTATTATTGAAATTGATGATAAAGTTGGGACAGTAATTTAACGAGTCTAAATATAGATATCTAACGATTAGAATAGCGAATTCTTATTTTTTGGAAATATAATTAAATATATAAAAAATGAAAATAAATAATAATAAAATAATAACAAAATAATATAATAAATAATAAAATAATATAATAAAATGAAATAAAATCTCGGTAGAATGTATTTGAAATTATTGTTACACTGGAAACGACATGTTTCACTTATACCTAATTTAATTGCAATCTGCAATGAATTATCTCTTCTGGACATCTCCAAACTGTAACGTTGGTCAAATATTTGTTGGAATTCAATTCGGCTGGCAAACAAATTCGTCAGAGTCAAAATTTATTGAATTTTAATTTAATTGCAATCTGCAATGAATTATCTCTTCTGGACATCTCCAAACTGTAACGTTGGTCAAATATTTGTTGGAATTCAATTCGGCTGGCAAACAAATTCGTCAGAGTCAAAATTTATTGAATTTATTCTTATCAGAATTTTTGCATACTACATTACTATATTAGATCTTTGGTAAGAATAAAGAAACTCAATGACTGTAGAAGCCTAATCTAATTCATCTCTCGAGTATTTATAAATAAAGTATTTATAAACTTTCTTATCAGAATTTTTGCATACTACATTACTATATTAGATCTTTGGTAAGAATAAAGAAACTCAATGACTGTAGAAGCCTAATCTAATTCATCTCTCGAGTATTTATAAATAAAGTATTTATAAACTTACTCAAAAGTTTATAAATGCAGCAATCAACAGAATCGAATTGACATTTCATTTCTTTTTGAAGAGAAATTTCTGTGAAGTAGATAAATTACTAATAATCCACGATGTAAACTACAAAGTCACTAGCTGTTTCCAACACTAGTTGATTCAACGTTATCTTCGAAGAATAATTCCGGTTGGATTTGTACGCCAAGGCACAATTGTTAAATAATTGAAGTAGTACTCACAGTTGAGAGCCTCTTCGTCTGGTGCGTCGTTCCTCGTCAGGGCCCAAAACAGGTGGGGGCACCACCTTCGGTGGTGGGATCACTGGCACAGGGGATGCTTCCAGGTTCATCATACTTTCATCTTCAGCAGCGACTTCGTAGGGCATCACTGGCTTCACTGCTCGAAACGATGATCTACGAACGGTCGGTCTTTCCTCTGGTTTCCTGCCACCTGGCAAAAAGAAATTTCCCATTCGTAGTTACTTTCATCTTCAGCAGCGACTTCGTAGGGCATCACTGGCTTCACTGCTCGAAACGATGATCTACGAACGGTCGGTCTTTCCTCTGGTTTCCTGCCACCTGGCAAAAAGAAATTTCCCATTCGTAGAATCGTCCACGTTTCTCTTAATTTGTATACTGAATGGCCAACGAAGAAACTAGGTGATAAACATGTTGGTTTAAACACTAAGGTTTAAATAACAATAACGACAGTGAATAAAAAGTTAATTGATAAAAAAATGAATATTAATTAATAACAGTTATTATTATTTTACATTTATTATTGATTATTAATTATTTAATTTTGGAGTTGTCAATTTTCGAAAAATGTTACGACCATGCAGAACGATATCATTCGAATTTTGTTTCTATTTTTTTCTGACCAGGATATCATTTGTTAACCTGTGAAGAAGCAACAACATTGTGTCATCGTGTAATTTCATTTAATTCTGTGATTGAATGAATTTGTCTANAGTTTGTACTTCTCAGATCTTTTAATTTTCCTATAACTCGAAAACAACTTTTTTCAAAATACTCAAAGATAGTGTATTATAATTTTTTACAATTAAAGTACTAAGTTGAATCTTAAGTGCTTAAATTTTTAATAGATTAGTAGATCTTACTAATATATAGAACTAGTAGTAGTAGAACTAGCTAATATATATTAATAATAATATTGATAATATTATTATTATCTTTATTATTACTATCTCTTCTCCTTTATTAATTGAATACTTTTCTACTGTTTAATTCAATTTAATTCTCTACTTAATTTTTAATTGCTTTTAATTACTCAATCTTTAATTCCTTTTTCTTTCTGCTCATCTAATTGCAAGAGAGAATTAGGACAATCAAAGTCCATGTTTGTGAGTCAGATGAGTTGGTAAATCCTCGGTTTCTGCACAGCAACCGAGTGTCATAAACCTGCTGCTTAACACTTGAATGCAATCGGCAATTAATGAACATGAAATCCCCCCTTGGACTGGATGAACTTTCAAGAGGATCAAACAACCACTGATTTACCAATAGTGCTGAATGACCTCACTCGACAGACTTTACGATTAAGTAGTTTAAGATTAGAAAATTCTCTCGTAAGCGGAGCAAGCACATCTACACTTAACTCAGAACGGAGTAATTCACTTATAAAAACATTACATTTATCGTGCAGATAGTTTCAGCATTTCAGTGACTATTGTTAATCGGATTGAGAATTTCTGAACAAAACTACAAGATATTTAATACAATTAACCAATCAATAATATTTGCATCGATGAGCCTCAACATTCAGTGTATAAACTATCTTTAGCAGCATAATTCGTTGACACTGTGCTTACAAAAAAATAAATTTTCATACGCATTATAAATATGGAAACCAATGTCAAAAAATTCGTGTAAATTTCGTAGAATTGAAATTTCACAGAGAGATGGAGAACATGCGTATAGATGAAAGCAAGGTCTTCATATACTTCATATACTTAGCGGCTGGTTTTAGATTTCAGTGTTAATAAATAAAAAAGAAAATAAAATAAATAAAGACGAACTGTACCTTGCGCCGAGATCGATGCCCTTTGCTGAGCAGCCGCGATGGCCATGGCGTTAAGTCCACCGGCTCCTGGCGTGGCGTACACGTCGTAGGCTGACGCTCGTCTTGGTAACTGCACCGGAAGTCCTAAACCAGGCTCCGGGTGCGCGTGTTGTCCTCCACTTCCGGACATCGCGGCAACGCTCTTCATTTCATCGTCGTACGACCTCTGCCTGGTCATTCTGCGAACCGTGCTACTAGGGCGACGTACGTGCCTCCGGCGTTCTTCTTCCTCGTCCGCGTTTAATGGTACATCCGGTGGCTCCGCTAGCAGAACGAACCATCATTTTAACTTTCTGAACGTTCGACACTAGAGAGATACTCATACGAACAAATAAGTAGTTCATATTTTTATCTTCAAAGTTATTTCAACCTTTGACTGTTTAATATCGTTGAATTTTACCTTTTACATTTTAGCAAGCTTAATTTTGCTCGAATTTTCCTTGATTTTATCACTAAGCTGCAAGCAACTCGAATAATTTAAATGTTTGTAATGTAGTACAAATTACTTGTCCCATCGATTGGAGGTTGATTTAAAATTCAATCAACTGTACATTTCTAAAAAAATTTTTTCTCCTTTTTTTCATTAAATTTGATCATAGGGTTTCCTTGGGAAATATTTAACATCTGTATTCGAATGATAGTACCTTCTGTATGTACTAAATTTCACATGCATGCATTAATATAACTGCGCAAATGAATATAATTTTCACAATATTCACGCAACTTTTCATACAATAATGATCGTACGAAGTAAAACGTAAATATATTTATAAATGTGCACTCGTGTATTTCAATATCGGTATGGCCGTATATTATTTTTAAACACGTTTAAAATACAAATGAAATTCAAGTCTTTATTATATACACACACACACACACACAGAGTACGAATTATATTGTACGAATGTAGCAAAATACAAAGATAATAGAAATAGGACACAGTGATAAAACATTTGAATAATATAGAAATTCCATCGTACTAAGATTTTAGTTACAAAACAAGATATTTTGCATTTTGATGTAAAATTTTGTAGGGCCGTGTCAAAATATAACAATAGACGTCATAGTCCGAGTGAAATTAGGGAAATTCTGNATGGAAATATAGAGAGTGTATGATGGAAATATAAAAGATGTATGTTGGAAATATAGAGGGTGTATGATGGAAAGATAGAGGGTATATGATGGAAATATAGAGGGTGTATGATGGAAATATAGAGGCTGTATGATGGAAAGATAGAGGCTGTATGATGGAAAGATAGAGGACGTATGATGGAAAGATGGAGAGATTCCTCGAAACGAGTCTTATAAAATAACATTTCCCGAGATTGGAGATCACCTGAAACTGAAAATAATAGCTGTTTCCGCGTTTATCTCGGAGAGATCGGTAGAAAAACTTGAACGTGCTTGGACAGACTAAAAAAGAAGCTCAGACAGAGGAGAGGAATGTATATTGTGAATAAAGATCCTTACCAGCGACGGAAGACGGGACAACCCTCTGGGGACTGGTGGCTCTTCCCCTATCGACCTGGTGGCGATCCGGCGAGGTCGCTCTAGACCTGATGTTGCGATCCAGATCCCTTTCCCATCTGAGCTCGTCGCGGCGTTCCCCTGCAACCTTTCGAAACTATAACATTACGACACATAGATTAGAGTCTCGCAGGGAGTGACACCATTGCGTGAAGGAGTTATGACTGTTGGCGTGACAATGCTCACACATCGGGCGAGTGTATCGTGATACACTGATACGAGAAGCTGTATGAGTATACGCGTGGGACTGATATGTCTGGAAAATATTGAACGACTGATTGAAATAGTTGCGACATCTGTGTCTTTATTGTCACTATTCCATTTCCTCTCTTCTTCTCTCGGCCCTTTTTCCCCATTAATTCATTGTTCTTATCTTCGAGATACGTTTCCCAGATCTGATTGATGATTTAATAGAGATTTAAACGAGAAGGTTTATTGTTCAAGTTCATGTTGTTGTAAAGTCGTGATGATAAATTGAATTAGCAACTAGGATTAGATACCCTGTTATTTCTAGACGAGGAATAAAGTTTTTACTATTAAATGTTTAATCGTCAAAATAAAATAATAATGGCTGATATCAATCTTAAGAATATAGAATGTGCCATTTTGTTAAACATTTGTCTTCAATAAACAAATGTTGTCAATAAAAAATGGAATACAATATTATACTTTGTCAACCAAGAAATTAATTGGATTTGTATGAAATAATTATAAGTGACCAATAATATAAAGTAATAATATAATATAATATAAAGTAAATATAATATAATAAATATAATAAAGTATAATATAATATAATAAAGTAATAATATGTGAATGCAATATTTTACATATAGTTTTATTTATTATTTTATTATTTATATTACTATATTATTTTATTATTTATATTTTATTTATTATTTCATTATTTATATTACATATAGTAATTATACTTAACATCTGTTTTAAACATCATTTTAGAACAATGTGATACATCATAATATGTACTATCTATTTATTAATTGCACCCTCGTTGTTAATTTAAAAATCTAAGAAAGCCATTAATATGATTAATATTTTTTCGCTCTGTTTGCAATAAACTTACGAGACTTTCAATCAGCCCGATTTTTTAGACTAACGAGGATGCGAAAAATATAATAAGGGATCAGCAATACTTAATTGAAGTAAAAAATTGAAGTGGGAAAAACGAAGTAAGAGTGATGAAAGGGAAATAGGTCAGTCCCTGTCAGACACAGTTTGCAACCAATACGATGTAAAAAACCAAGGCACCTGTACTTCCTCATTTAAAAATTACTTTCACGGAGGAAAGTATTCAGATTAATAGCTAACGTTGCGGATTTTTATGCATTTACGGGAAATTTGATAGTACAAGTTAGATTAATGTAAAATTAATGCAAATGAAATTAGAGTATGTATTGCAATTTAGTGGTGGAAAAAAAATTCTACTTCTTTCAACAATAAAAATATAAAGATCTTAAATTGACATATTCTTAGAAGTATATAATTTTTTTTTCTTTTGTTTGAAAACATTCTATTATTTCTACAAATTGTACGTAAATATACGTAATAATAATTTTGCTATCTTATACGAAGACTTAAAATTAAATAAATTTTTTTATAATTCTTTTAAAAATGTAATTGCAATTGTAATTATATACACGTGTAATTATAGTTATCTTAAAAATCATATAAACATTGCAAGGTATAAATAAATAAATTAATTTGAATGTTGGAGAAAATTCATGTGTAAAACATGATAAGATGACAATTTCATTTTCATTTCATTGAAATTAGAAAAATCTCACTTATCAGAAATAATTATGCCAGATTCTATTCTGCAAACATTCTGGTAAATTGTTCTTGGATTCTTCGAAAGAAAGCCAGATTTATTATTTAACGGAAATATCATAAAACTGAGTACCGTGAACAATAAATTAAGAAGTATACGTGTTAATCTCGTTTATATTCCATAAAAAAAAAGACTCGCGAGCAATGAAATTCTTACTTTGGTTAAAAGTTCAACCATAACTAAATCTTCTACTTTAGATTACATGTAAGATTACTTCCACTCTTGTCACATTGGCGTTGAATAACTGAGAAATATTTTCACCCATTATTTTTACATTATCTTGGAACGAAATAAGAAGTTTAAGCACTGCTGCTTTCGTATTTTAAAATTCCTCGTGATTGTTTCAAAACTTCCCATCGAAATAATTCGAAAATAACTACGTTTTTGTAAAAGGACACGGTGATATTTATTTTTATTTGGTAGACGTTTTCAAAATTATTGATGGGCAACTTTTTGCTTTCAAATAGAAATCTACTTTTCCTTTTTAAACTTTATAAAATTTTAACATTTATCCATCAAACTCAATGATCGAGTGAAATATTTATTTTTATATCAGTGTATATCATATACTTATATCAGTATATATTCTTATATCAGTATATATCATATTATTATATCAGTATATATCATATTATTATATCAGTATATATCATATTATTATATCAGTATATATCATATTTATCCATCAAAGTCAATGATCGATAAATATATCATATTTATCCATCAAAGTCAATGATCGAGTGAAATATTTATTCTTATATCAGTATATATCAGTATATATCATATACTTATATCAGTATATATCATATTTATCCATCAAAGTCAATGATCGATAAATATATCATATTTATCCATCAAAGTCAATGATCGAGTGAAATATTTATTCTTATATCAATATATATCAGTATATGTCATATACTTATACCAATATATATCATATTCGTATATATCATATCAGTCATATATCATATTGCTTTCTTGAAATATTATTTTTCGTAGATATATTATTTGCCTGACTATCGTCGAAAAAGGATCTAAAAGAATGACCCTGATGCTTTTAATTAGTTACTTATATTCTATACCTTTGTAAAAAAATAAATAAAATAACGAGACAGATATTGCATACAGAATTCGAAGAAAAAAAAATAATATTTTCAATCACATTTGCAACACGCGAATTCATTTCTTCTATACAAGGGAGATCATACGTTTCAGAGTGAGGTGTAATAGCTAAACAATTTCCTACACAGTCGAAGTAACTCAAGAAATACCGCCTAAAAAAAAAAAAAGAAAAAAATAGAAATAAAAGATAAATTGCCATCGACATGTGTCGTCGATAAGCACGCATGAGCTCAAACAAGTATTTTTTCTTTGTGAAACGAACCTGCCTGATGCACGTGTGCAAGTAAGCACCGATCAACCAATTTATTATTCCCAGTGTGCGTCGGTCACACGTCGAGTTCCGGAAACCGGATGCCGGCTGCAGCGAGATCTTTCCTAGCAGTTCGAACCCTTCAAATTCGTAACTTGCTGTCAGGGAACGTCAGTTAGGGGAGAAAATTACTGACGTTGCCGCGACGAGATTGAAAGAGAGAACCGGTCGGAGCGAGGAGAAAATATAGGAAATCCGTATCCCGACAGAGCCACCGTCTCTGTCTCGGGACAAGTGCACACGATCGTTTTACGAAATCGAGGAGAATTTCGTTATTTACGTTTCCCATTCTATTATCACTCCTGCCGACTCGTGTTGGCCAATTGTTTATCAATTTCAACCATTTTATTATAGATATTATTATAGATATAGTAATATAGATATAGTATAGATATACTATATAGATATACTATAGTATAGTAATTATAGATATAGATATAGATATAGATATAGTAATATAGATATAGTATAGATATACTATATAGATATACTATAGTATAGTAATTATAGATATAGATATATTTATTATAGATATAGCAAAACATCTTTAAATATTAATTCTTAAATATCAACTTTATCAAATTCATAATTTCATCGTTTTGTTTAGATTCATAATTTCATCATTTACATGGTTTAAATTAAAACATTAGCTCTTTAAGTTTTTATTATAGATATTATTATAGATATAGTAATATAGA
>NIPQ01091867.1:0-26698 GCA_002806875.1 Lepidotrigona ventralis hoosana
CCCCCCCCTTCGACCCCAATTTTGGTTCAATTCAACCCCCCTTGGTTGGTGAATATTTCCTACGTTTCCGTGGTGACACTCTGAGGACGTCGAGAGCTGTACGATTTAGGAGAGAAACGCGCGAGCGAGAAGAGGGTGAGAGAACACCGGACTAGCAGTTGGGTATGTTTATTCATGGTTTCGGTGCTGGTGAATGGATGGATTACACACACATACACACGGTGTCTATAGTGTCTTTCGCGCACGAAGGTATCGGCATCGTGTCGTGTCGGAGTAAGGTTTTCCCCGTCTCGTGAATTCGGGATATTTGAAACGAATCGTCTTCTCCGGACGAGAACTTTTCGCAGTCAAATACGTGTCAATATCGCATCAATTACGTACGTGTAACAGAAATGCTCAATTGTCGCTTGTTCGAACGGGGATTGTTTTTAAACCTTGGGAATTTGTGTATCGAAAGATTAAAAGCATCTGCGAATTTGTTCCTCGGAGGGACAAAATCCGATAATTGACGAAGATATTCACAGTACACCTTTGTCAAAAAGGTTGACAAGCAAATTTATTTCTCAGAAAAAATTGGAACGAAACCGTGATTAGTTTTGTACATTAAACAATTAGCTGGAGAAATCGTGGAGGAAGCGTGCGCGTGTCCCCAAACGCGCAGAAATATCCAACTTTTAATCGGCAATTGGCGACGTAGCAGTCGAGGAAGTGATTTGTTACGAAGGAATCGTAGACCGAGCAATTACTAGGTTCGTTTCATCGGCAGAGGCAATTGTTGCCAACGTTCTTAATCAGGACGCTTAATTCCGGCGGCGGAATAGCATTAACCTTCGCGTCGGCCCTTGAACTCGATCCGATCCGAGGCATTGTTTACCTTTCGAATCCACATAGAATTTACGCAAAGCCAAGCCCTCGGGCTCTATTAGAACTTTTCGAGGGAAATTTCATCGACAGCTCCTCCGTTCCCTCCATTCGCTTTCAATNCCTTCCCCCCCCCCTCCCCCTCCACCCTTTGTAATATCGATTCAGGCTAGTGACAGATTATTCTTCCATCCCTTCCAGATGCGACTAAGAATTCCACTTGCTTCCACAGTGTTGAAATGTTGATCACAATTTAATGTGGCTCATTGTCGCATCGAAAATCTGGAATTAAATATCCGATCGTGACTGTAAAAAGCGTATTTTTATTCGAGCAATTGCGTGTTGCTGTTGTCATTTAACTTCAGGTGTATCGGTTCAACTATTCCAACAAGTTTCAAGCAATTCAATTTCACTCTCCCGTCGAACGTATAAAATTCAGATAGGAGAATCGATGACGTTCGTTCGAACGTTCGTTGTTGCAAAACAACAACCTGTGCCTAAACTCGGGCTCTAAAGTACACCTGTTACTCGATAGTCGAGCGAAGAATCGCTCTATCATCGTCCTCCGGGGTTCGTTGCACTCCACTTCAAGCACTTCGAGAACCGCTAACTTTAGAATCTTTGGTGCATCCCTCTATTTTCATTGCACGGGTAACACGACCAAGCGACGTGTACCTTCGTCGCTGATTTCATTTTACAGACGACAGTGTCGTTGAAGACACGGCTCATCTGAGCCCCGAGCACTGAGAGAAATCCATCCTCGAGCAGGTCTTCGCTCGTCGAAAACAAAACGCAGCCCGCAAAGAATTAACTTTGAAACAGGGCGAACCGACGCGGATTTGCTTGGCCGCGAGCCGGCACACACGTCGATTCCGAGCTCGTTAACCAGCAACATTATTGTTCTAAGGGGAGCACTAATNAAAAAAAAACCAAAAAAAAAAAAAAAAAAAAGGAAAGAGAACCGAGTAAACCGTCAATCGACACTGTGAAGCAAGAAACGATCAAAAGGAGGAATGACGTCCCAGCGGGCGGGAAAGTTGAGAAAACGGTTTCATCGGTGTCGCATCGTTGCAAAAACAATGCGCCGATGGTGCAGCTCGTACGAGACGGTGACAGCCAGCAGGGTCGAAGGAAGGACTCTGACTGAGTCCCGCGGGAGTTACCTGGACAAACGTCGACGGACGTCCAGGTTCTCGCGATCGGTCGGACGTGGCTCGAGTTTCCACACAACTTTCGCAAGAAACTTACAGGCGACGCACGGTACGTCGATATCGTTGGCGGGTGAGCGTTAAGCTTCGCTTCCAAGGGGAAACGAAAGGACGAAAAAGCCACGGGCTACACCCGGTGGGCCGCGGATTCACTTTATGGCTCGCAATTTGAATCCCGGGGCACAGCGGGGAACGTTTCGACGCGAGTGTCCTCGCGGCCGGCGGACGAGCTGTGACAGCCGGGCAAATGGTTGTTACAGGCCGCGACAGGAATATATGAATTCCTGCGGGACAGCCGTTTATGGTGTTCCTTCTTTTGAAGAATGGCCGGACGTCTCTGAAGTTGCGCCAGTCCGCCTGTTCGTCTTCCACTGGAGTTGAACTGGGGTTGAACATTTGGGGGAGGGGGACTGCAAATGGACGTCTAATTAGGTATGGAATTGGATTTTTGGGGTTGAAACGATAGTTGCTCTGCTTCAGCGGGGGCATGTGTTTAATGGAAGTGCGGTATAATTGGAATTTCCGACCTGGAAAGAAGCTTTACCCCTCCGGGTTAGAGCGCTTGTATCAGACTTTGGACGTCGTTCGATTATTTCAATAATGTTTCGAATAATAATCGAATAGGCAAATCATTTCCAGCGGACACTAAACCGAAAAGAAGAACGTGGTTTTCTTCCGTTCGAGGAAGATTTTCCTCGTCGATTCTCAGGTCTGTCAATTAACGCGTTCGGATCTTACTAACGAGTGTTCGGGTTATTGGGCGGCGTGTTTCGGATGATAATGAGCGCAGACGAAACACGCGCTGCTCGTCCATTAAGAGAAACGAGACCGTTAGCGTGTCCACGCGGTGTTTGTGTCGAAATCGATAACAGACGATGGCGCGGCGCGAGTAGCGCGAATCACCCGATTGAAACTCGACGTTGGCCCCAATAACAAGTAACTGCCACAATATTATCGATGCTGCCATGATGGATACGCTTGCCGGTCCTTTCATTCACCCATTCTCAACCGGCAGCTCGCTTTGTCGCTTCTTTCGTCCCGACGATTTTTCCGCGAAATCTTCGGCACGGAAAGTTCTCCCAGCCAGAGAAAAATTCTTTGCGGAGCGATATATATATATATATATATAGAGAGAGAGAGAGAGAGAGAGAGAGCTCGAATTCATCTTGCAAAATTTCGAGAGAATTATTTTTAGGGATTGGTCGGAGCGGGTAGAAAATTATTTTTAGAAGGTAGAAAAGAAAATTGTTTTTTACGTTGGAAATTTTCCTTTGGAATCTCTCTCTCTCTCTCTCTCTCTCAGACGATGTGAAGTTTCGAAAATTTTCAGACGTGAAGAATCTCTTCGCGGCGAGATATTTTTTTGACGGGACCGTGATTACTTGTTTTGTAGATTTCCAGAACTCTGGTTCGAAATGTTTCTTTCGAACGGGGCGTTCCGATGCTTGTTTTGGAAAATTTAAGCAGATTAGTTCTTACATATTTATAAGGGGGAGGGAGCAACAAAAAAAAAAAAATCCGCAAAATGTTTCATAAATATGTATAACAAGAAAAATTTCGGCGGAATAATCCTTGAATATTTATGAGAAGAGTTCCGACAAAATAATTTTCAAATATTTACAAGAAATTTTAAATCTTTAAATTTAAGCTTCCTAGGAGTTTCGCGATACCTACGAAAAATATCTAAAAAATTTAAGTAACCTTTCCTCAGCGAGGTATTCTATCTGGAAAGAATTTCAAATTTTTGCACGCAACGAAATACTCTCGGTACTGATGAAACATTAAATTGTCGCGACGCGAATGGTTCGATCGCACGTACAACGTGTGATATTCGGGCGTCAGAATCTCTCAAAATTTCTCTGAAAACGAAGCTTTCCTCCCCGTCGGAGGAGAAATCCCTAGAAATTGTCGAGCCGACTGCAGCATTGTCCAATAATTCACAGAGGCTGTTTCGATCGTAACAAAGATAGGGAGAAGCACGCGTGCCAAATCAGCTGATTGAAACGCCACCGCCATCATGATTCGTTATTATCCCACGCGACGTTTGTGTTGGTGCGGGGTGGGCGCCATTGTGATCTGCTTTATGCTGCTCGGTATATCCGCTGGCTGGGGTCGGCTTATATAAGAAGAAAGGGAGAGTTACGGGCGTAGAAAGAAGGAAAATGAGAAACAGAAGGCAAAAACGACGAATCCTTCTTGAAGGCGTAGTCGGCTTTCAGCGCAACGAGAGGAAGCGTGCGCGAAAGCTCTTTTGTGACGATGACAAGCGGACGAGCAGCCGAGGGTGGACTTGCCTCTGTTTAAATAATTTAAAACCTCGCCGCTGCCTCGTTTCCGAGCGGTTGACCACGAAATGTATTTCTTTCAAGGAGGCAGAAAGGATCAGAGTTGCAGTTTCATTCATTCATTCGTTGAACGTCTAGCTCGTCAGATCTATCGTCGACAAATCACGGTCGATTGTAGTATTTAACGCTGGACGTGGAACAGAACGGTATGACGATCGAAACCTGCGATGGAAATGCAAAATCCACGGGAGAGAGAGAAAACTAACCGGTGCCGGTCCATCGCCGGATGGGAAATCTGTTTAAAACACCTTCCCTAAAAGTCGAACCACGTCGGGCCCCCGGAGTCAGTCCGGAATCCCGCTGGCTGAATAATTTCAATAAATTAAAAGCACGACCTCCTTCCTCCATGCATAAGGATAAAACAGCAGCGAACACTGTGCGCGAGAGCGGGGAATTCGGAAAAAGGAACGCGTGGAGAGACTTTCGTAAAAACAGGCGAAACACAGGGGCGCACGTGGGAGACTAAACATCGGATGGTAAAAACGCGGTGCAACAAAAATAGCCGAGGCGAAGAATAACGAAAATGAGCAAAGCGAGGAAGAGGGAAATGGAGAGAGAGAGAGAGAGAGAGAGAGAGAGAGAGAGAGAGAACGAAATAGCAGGTGGTAGGGAATAAAAAATTGGCGAGTATGAAACGTGGCTTGGGCAAAAACCTGGGCTTCGAGGGAGAGGGGAGGAAAAACAGACGGCAGGAAGAAAATGACGAGAGCACGAAGACGAGAGAGAGAGAGAGAGAGAGATTGGCAAGAGAGAAAAAAACCGGGACTGGAAAGGCAAGTAGTTTCGCGCTCGAGCAAAAGAGCAGGCCAGTAGGAAAAAAGGAGTTGAACAACTCCGACGGAAGAGCTGAAAATTCGACAGAGATAACCGAGGATCAAGTCGAAATATTTTGAATGGCTGCAGGAACTTTTTCCGTTCTCGTACATTTTGGAATTTCATTAATGAGAGGCGACTTGTATGTTGGTCCATTTTGGAATTAATTCTTCGAAAATTGTGCATGAAAGAAACGTAAATTTGGGAAAGTCGCCCTTAGCTAACCGATAGTAAGTCAGAGTCAGTGTCGATGATTGTGTTGCGAAGCTCAGAACCGAATGGATTTAATCCAGCTGCTACGTCGATCCAGGTTACCTCTGCTCCCGACTAAAGGTCGGAAGGCATCGATGGAAAAACGAGCCGAAGCGTGGAAAATTCGTTTCCGCGTCAGGGGTGACCACGCTGGGATTGAACGCTTTGAAAACGATGGTGAAGGTCTGCCACGAGACGATACGGGCTGTTAAAGTTGTAGCTGGATTGGAAGTCTGATATTCGTCGAGTTTTCGAGCTTCGAACTCGTTCCGATTAAAACGCGTACAATTTGTATTCAACGAAAGAGAGGAAATACTTTGTGTTTGATAGTTTTTGACTCAGAGATCTAACTATTTTGGTCTTTTCGAGTGTTCAGTGCCTTTCTAAAATTCTAGCCTATCGATAACATGTAACTTCTACTACTAATTTTCAAATGATCTAGCTACTACTAGTTTCCAATAGATTTTAATGCAAAGAATATGCAATTTATACAATTGTACACTTATACGATTTATTCCAAAGCACTGCAGCTCATCCGACTTAATCGATAGCTGATGTAGAATTCAATTGACTTCTAGGTCATTAGCGATTTCACAGGTCTTTGCTTTATGTTTTTCCTCCAATTTTTATTCTACTGGAGACTTTCTTCACACTGATCAAAAAAAAAAGTATTTGTCGATATTTGTTAGAAGCTGTTTATCCGCATTGCGATCAGATCCAAGGGATGAATCTTTAACGCGACAGTGCTTACATCTGTCGGAACAATTCCCACGTTCGCCCGAGCGTTTATTCTCCCTTATCTTTTCCATTCTTCATCACCTTTACTCTATCCTTTACTCGCGACTACCCCAAGATCTTTTGCCCCGGCTCGCAGCTAGCACCTTGTACGTCAGAGAGAAAATTTTATAGAAGCAGAGAGTCGCCGGCCATGCTGCTCATTAAAGCAATTAGTACCTGTAGCTGGCTAGCTCCGGCTCATCTCGCTCGTCCGTTTCTTTCGTTCTCTTTGGCCCTCTCTCTCCTTTCCCCATCCCTTGTTCGCGTTGCGCGCTCCCTTTCCTCCTACCCCCTCCCCCCCTCCCCGCCGCCGCGAAGTAGGAAATTAAGCAGAATTTTCTCGCGAACACGGGACGAGGGGAAAAAAGAGAGAAAAAGAAGAAAAAAAGAACGCGCGTACGGTATTAACCCATCGAGGATCACCCTGTCTTTCTACTTCATCGAGATTATGCTTGCGAGATTTCTCTGCACGCCAGGCACAGTTCGTGTGTTTCCATGCGATAAGAGTTTTGCTTCTTTGCCCGATGTGAGTTGTTGCGATTGTTTCAAGACGACGAGAATAATGATTACGCGCGTGCGAACGAATCGAACAGATCGAACGAAAATGTAATATCCAAGAGATTGATCTTTCTCTCTCTCTCTCTCTTTCGTGAGAGCTTATTTTGTTGAAGGCAAACTGTGTCGCCGCGGGTCGATAAACGGCACCCTAAACGCGGCGGCGCTCTTAATTTCGCCGCGTCGTGGAAAAACCATCGGACCAGTTTCAGTACATATTTTACCCGAAGGAACCCGGGTTATCTGGGATCTCGTTGTTATTGAAAAGAATGGCAATAAATGGATGATACGTCAAGAAAGTGTAGACAAATGCCTTTTCCAAGAAAGGAATTCTACCGGGTTGTCTCTCTCTCTCTCTCTCTCTCACTCACACTCACACTCACACTTTGCCATTTTTCAAACGCAATCGCGGTCGGACGCGAGCGAGCGAGCAAGCAAGAAAGAGACAAAGAAAAAAAAAGAAAAAAGAGAGAAAGAGAAGCCGCGGAACTAAAAGGGAGTAATCAATAGTCGCAACTCGGGGGGATGAAAAATCACGCGAACTCCGGGACATGCATTCGAGGCGCATTCCACGCGGACAACAACAGGGAGGAAGGCGGAGGAAGATAAGCGTAGAAAGAGGAGGAGTGGAACAGGACGTAACGAAAGCGGGTCAGACGGTCTGCGCTGGAAAATATGTAACTTCCGTCGGCTGGATAATCGCGAATCCGCGCAATTTCTCGTCGTCTGCGTGTCTACCATTGAGACACGTATGTTTCTCGAAGTTTCGCAGTGCTTTTGAAATTCAATACTTGCAAGTAATTGTAGCCTAAGATTTCAAATTTTTTTGCAAGTGAAATTCTGAGATTTGCAATAATTTCATCCCAGACGAGCAGTGATGCACAGTTTATTTATATTGCGGATGACGAAATTTTGCGAAAATTTCCATCGCTCGTTCTTCGACATAGTACTTCAAGATCGTCAGTTCATATAATAGTAGCAGTATAATAATTGGCTGGATAATCCGTGCAATTTCTCCGTGTGCATGTCTCCTTTCGAGTGAAATTCTAATTGTAAGATCGGCAATAATTTCGTCCCAGACAAGCAATGATGCACAATTTATTTATATTGCAGATGACGAAATTTTGCGAAAATTTCCATCGCTCGTTCTTCGACATAGTACTTCAAGATAGTCAGTTCATCTAGTAGCAATATAATGATCCGTGCAATTTCTCCGTGTGCATGTCTCCTTTTGAGTGAAATTTTAATTGTAAGATCGGCAATAATTTTGTCCCAGACGAGCAATGATGCACAGTTTATTTATATTGCGGATGAAATTTTGCGAAAAAAAAGCTCGTCCCCTGCTTCCTCGACATAGTGTTTCAATATCGTCCTGATCAGTTCATCCAGTAGCAATATAACCCGTACGAGGAGGGACGAGTCGGCTTTATTGCTATAGCGTAGCCATTGAAGCCATAAAGTCGCAAAGCGGATCAGCTGACCCTCCGAAGTGGCGGGGTTCGTTCAACTGCGACACTCTAGTCGCGGACCGTGGTCCGCTTAACCCCTTTAAAAACTGGGTGGAGCTTTGTGCCTCTGTGTCCTGTTCCATCTCGACGCCTTTTGTTTCTGCCAGCGGTGAATCGTCGTTTCGAACTGACACGTCTCCTTTGATGTCGGCTGCTCTCGCTGTCCTCGCCCTTTTCCAGACGTTTCAACGTACAGTTCTGTCGCGGACTACGGTTTGCTCCCTGGAAACACTGTGTGACAGCGTTCTCTCGGGCATGAAAGCTCTAGGAACTCGATGATAATATTTTGAGTTCGTTCCTGTCTGAGCGCCGAGATGAATGCTGCCAGACTTCGATTTTTCTAACCCACAAACACTGTGCGCACTGTCTGTCTCAGGGCGAGGACGTGAGAATAATTTCAGCCTGTTGTAATTAACAAACAATTTGCTCGCGCCTTAAATGGCAAGTGATGAGAATTCTAATTTGACGAAATATTCGAAACGAAAGAAGTATTATTATTATTTTAGTCTTTCATCATCTCGCTCGTGAATAACTCGGCGACAAGTGTTTTCATCTTGATCGATCGATCGTTTGAAGAAAGACGCACTGGCAGATTCGATAACATTCAGGCTGGGTGTCGTTGAAGATGATAGCAGCCTATTGTGATAATTGATAGGTCAATCTGATAGTAGACGCTGCCGGAAGATCCCGAATGCAAGATAACAAATGCGCCACAAGAAGATCAAAGTTAGAAATAGGTTCGTCGAAGGGAAGAGAATAGAAAGTTTCGTGGCGAAGATTCGGAAACGCGGTGGATTTAATTGCAACTGAAACTTTTCGGTTTCTTTTGTTTCAGAAACAGAGGATAGCATGGAGGTGTGTTATGGATCCTTGCGTGTTGTTGCTGCTGCTACTGCCTGTCATAATTGCTGAAGCTGGGCCGAGAGAAACGTCTCGAAACAGGTGAGCGAATCTTCCCTTTGTTTCCAAGATTTCCCGAATATTCGCATTCTTCCAATTAGATCGTTGGTGCCAAATTCTCTCGAAAATTTGTAAATTAATATTTCCAACAGATTAACGAAACTTTTCGAATATAATTTCAATTCAGGACGTTGCATGAGAATATCTGAGGTTAAAAATAACGATGTAAATCTTCTTTTAAAGATTGTAATACATCGTTGAGGTTGTTACTCGCTAAATTCTCCGAAAACTTATATTATAAAATTAATATTTCCAACAGATTAATGAAACGCAAATATATTTCTTAGAATATAATTTTAATTTATATTTTCTGTAAGAATATTTGAGATTAAAAATAACCGTGTAAATATTTCTCGCAATATTGTAATACATTGCTGAAATTGGATCGGCCAATTGTTACTCGTTAAATTCTCCGAAGATTTATAGATTAATATTTCCAACAGACGACAATCTCAAACACAAATGTAGTTTTAACGTAGTATTTTCTACGAGAATAAAATAATCATTCCGTGACTCTTTTTTTACTATTCTCAGATTGTCTATTATCACATGCAAAAAACAAACGACGAAGAAAGATTAACAGTGATTCTTCTTATTCTAACGAATATCCAGTAGTCTTTTTTTGTAATTTTCGGATTACAGAAGAATCGTTCCTCTTTAAATTCATCCCGTGTAGTAGGATCGGTCGTTACGACGCCTAGCTTAATTCAGACCTGGGCCAACTTAATCCAAAATAATCCTTCCACTATCAACGAATCTAATAATTTTTCCGGCAATTTGAAAACTACGGGCAGATCGCGTGTACAGAATCTCTGGAATTCATTCTGTGTACATTAATTTCAGACTAGATTAGAAGAATCCTAACTCAGGATTTCTTTCAGAAGTCCAACTTCTTTCAGATGAACACACACACACACATTTAAAATAGAGTAGAACCATTAAAAAAAATTCCATTTGGAATTAATCCAACTACGATCGCTCCACCGTCACAAAATATTCCAATAAATCCCGAAATCTAATAGAGGCTAATCCAAATCTCCCTTGGAATACCACCGAAAATTCATCTCACATACCGGCTGTCCCTCGCCGAAACTAAAACATCTAGAACGAGGTCGCGCGGCAAGCAGCGGGGATTGCAGTGTTGAAATTTGCGAGCACGCAGTTATTACCAGCGCGAAAGAATGCGACTTTGTGGTGTCGGTCCGGTGGTCTCGCCTTGTCGGATGTTCGTCGCGTGTATCTCACAAAGGATCTTCTTTTGTGTGTTTGGTCATTTTTGCCGCGGTCCCCGGGGAGTTTGTCTGAACACAGGCCGTTTTATCGGACAGTGATCCGATCGTTGCGCGTTTCGACGACTCGCAGAAAAAGAGGGCCGAGCGCGATCGACAGGAGCCCCATCGTCGCCCAATCGTGCAAGAGAATCCAGTATACACCCAGGCTCCGTTTTCTTTTGCATCCGATGAGACGATAGACGACACCGGTTCTCTCTGGTCGCCATCGTTTTTTCGACCCGCCGAGTCCGCGACACGTCTATCTTGGTTCGGGACTTTTTCCTTTCTGCTTGCTTTGTCGCTTCCTCCGTCCACGCTGTCGCGCAGTTTTGCCCCCGATTGCGTTGTTTCGTTTCGTTTCGTTCTGCCGCTTTCTTCCTCGACGCTTTTGTTTCTCAGAACGCTGGCCGGCGATGGCTCGCCGCTGTCAAAAATTGAATTTCTTTAAAATATCGAACGGAAGCTCTCGCCGTCCCTCGGAGTGAAGCGATAGCTGTTGACGCTACCGAACTCCAGAAAGTTGGATATTCTCGGACACAAAAATTACACTGGCTGTTCCTACGGGTTTTACTCGTGACCGATGATTCAAAAATTCTCAAACTACTGCCACAATTTCGAAAAAAAAAGGAACGAAATATATTCCATGTCTACATCTGCATCTCGTGTTTTCCGCGAAATGCGAATAATAATGCTTTTAAACCAGAGACGGCGAACTTATTCCGCGCCGCACTTGATCTACCGACTCCTGCACCATGAAACTTTAGCACCTACGGTAAAGAAAACGATTTAGAGTATCGCGGACGCGAGCATTATGGCTACGCAGTGGAGAGGGGATAGCGCTAGCGGTCAGGAAAGTGGTGGGGAGGGCCGCCAGTCAGCCACCTCTGCTTTAAACCGTGTTCATCATCCGGCAACGTTGCGTAGCGTGTGGGAACAATAAGTTTGACGCAATGATGCTGTCCCGGTGGGATATCAGTTGCAGGCTGATCGTCCGTTATCAAGACAGCACTGGTTCTTCCAGCGGGTTGGAAGCGTGCGAAATGAAGCGAGGTGGCCGGCATCGAATAGTGGAGACGCGACTATAACCACTAACCCCTGTTCTAATTAAGCCTGGCTAACCCGCGAGTTAGGATTATTACTTGGCCTCTGTTGGCTAGAGAGAAACCGTCCGCCTGTTAGTATCAACTTGGTGTGCGTATACATGGTGTATGTGTGTGTGTGTGTGGGTAAAGGCGAGTATAAGCGCGAGAAAGAAGTCGGAGGTGTCGTCTGGCGTCCTGCCAACCATCCGCTTCCGTTCTCGTTCCTGTGGGAGTCTCGCCGGCAGGAATTCAACGCATTTAGACGTTACTCGGAGAGGAAACTCTTTGAAAATTCTTGCAACTAGCGATGTAAGCCTGCCACTGCACGTCTGCGCCCGCTGTTCGACGTAACGTTGATAATATGTACTGGGTGGTTGAGGAAGGATTACGAAGTTTACGGCCGGCTGGTAGATGGATTTCGAGTTTATTGGAAGCGCGCGGGGTGAACACAGGGGACAGATTTTTAGCGAGAAATTAATAAACATTCAGAGTCGCGAGCAATTTTTGAAGTTGCCGGAGTGTTTGTTAAATATTGTAAAGAATCGATACATTTAAAATATCGAGGCTCGCCAGAGATAAAAGAAGAAAGAATTGTTTCTGTGTTTTAATCGTCACCCGGTATGCGTTCGACAAATGATGTTATTTCCGCGGAGAAGTTGGATACGTTGATGCTAGGCGAGAGCCGTGCTAGAAGTACATGAATCGCCGTGGTAGTGGTGCCAGCGTGTTAACGAAGTGGCATTCAACGAGGCTGAAGTTTTGGTTACTTGAAAATTAGGACTGGATCTGGGGAATCGCGCCAGTTCGGTAGGATAAAGGAGTTTTTCGAGCAAAAACTGCTCTGATGAATGCGGGAAGAGGACTCGATTAACCAAGCAATAGTTAATCACGTCATGGGACGTTGCACGTCGACGATCCGAACTTTTCGTTTTATATTTCACACGATTTATAGATGAAAGAAGTGGTATTGAGAGAAATATGAAGCGAACTCTCGTACAAAAAAAAAGAAAAAAAAAATATATATATATATATAGATGTTTCGTGGTTATCACGGAGGTATTTGCTTCGAGGATCCAAGTTGGTGATTAAGACACATTCTGTGCGTCATTGCGTTGGACGATCTTATTTTACATACAAAGCGTGTGTTTCGAGGATTCAGGGGCCCTGAAAATGGAAACACCGAGTGGAACAGGTTTTCAAAGTTGCAGCAATTCATTTGACAGCGAGTGTAGCACGCAAAGCGAGTGCCTGCGTGCACTAACGTTTGAAACAAAGTTCGCGACAGCGAGAGTTACAGTTGCTCGAAGAGTCTCCGTCGGTCGTGTGTAAATGATACAAAACCTCTCGCGTTGCAGCGAGAGCAGAAACCATTCTCAGAATTAGTTAGGCCATCACGCCATAAACAGCTTCTTCTTACTTCCCGCCATTATTGTCTGCCATATTTTCCATCTGAAATTTTTCACTTTTACCATACTCAAGCAGTCGGTGCAAAAAACGACACGCAATATTTGCTTCGACGCGAGACGAAAGTGAAACTGTCGCGACTGATTCGCGAGGAACAACGTTCGCTAATTCGCGTTCGTTTTAAAGCAAAGGGGCGATAAGCTCGGCCTCGAGAAAGATCGGCAAACTAGAGCGAGCCACGATAATACGCCTTTCCTGTCACGTAGCGGCCGATGGCATTATGATAATGCCGCGAATAAGAAGGATTCAGGGGAGGAAATGTGAACGATGAGTGAAGTGGCATGGCAGGGACGTAGCCAGCCACACCACCAGCACGATCCGTCTAATCGAGAATTCGATTTTTCATTTTGCTTTACGTGCCAGCCAGATCGAGTATCACAGCCCAACCCTCTGCTCTTCGTCTTTCAGTTGCCACACGTAGTCTACCGATTGTCTACGCGTGTGTTTGTGTGTGCCTATGTATTCTGGTGGTTCGTTGGAATTTTTAGATAATTTTCTGTAGCTTCATCACAGTTCGTTCGATTGAGTTCTCTGATCTGGCGAAGAAAGAGTGATCCCAGAAAGACTGTTGTCGGTTTCTCTACGACACCGTTCGTTGAGAAATAGGAATTCATCGGAATTGGCAATTCGAAGTACCGAGAGAATTTTCGACTGTTACCCGACGGAAATTTGAGATTTGAAGTCGCTTTGGAAGGCAGAACTTCGAGTCAAATCGGCGCAGGAACTTTCGAATCCGAGTTGGCTGGTCCGAGTCAAGATCCCTCGCTATTTTGGACCCGGATTTTACTTGCTGAGCGAGCGAAGGCTATCTTTAGGTTCAACGGATGATCAAAGGGATGAATACTGATGCAGGGTATGATAAGTCACCTTTCAAAAGGTGACGGCGAAGTAACGCGAAGATTCAGCCGGTGGATAAGCACGGTGGAATGATTAAATATTTTGATAATTACAACGACATTATGAAATTTCAAAGTGAGAAAGTCGCAGATGATGTACAACGTGGACACTCTGAGAGAGACACGTTCCTTTTTCTTTTTCCTTTCTTTTTTTTCTTTTTTTTTATTCAAACGTCATTTATCAAAATATAATTTAATTTTTTTTTTTCCTTATAGAAATATGATAAGCTGAATGAAATGTGATAAATTGAATCTGACGATCAAGCACTGCGTCTACCTAAGAAAATCGCGAAATTATTCAGGAGGTATATTCTCGATCGTCTCGTTCATATTTTATTCAGTGGCCATAAATTTGAAATATTTCCATTAAGCATATTTGCAAATTAAAGTTCTCGGCGTTTAGAAGGTAGTGTAAAATTTCGAAATTTTATTTATTATTAACACGACCCCTTTCTCTCTCTCTCTCTCTCTCTCTCTCTCGTGTGGTGTTCCAATCGATCAGACTAGAGGAATCTTGCATCAGTTTTGATTCGCTCGGAGAAATTGAGAATGATACGTGATATTTTACTCCACTGAACATAATCTTTCTAATTTTAACTGCCAAGTGTGTCACAAACCGATCGATAGAACCGGGCAACTTTTTATACAAAGGTATAAATAACGCTTTGATACATCGAAACGAAGAAATACCCTATTACAGGACGCGGGCCGATGGTGTCGGGCCGATTTCCTTGCCTCGCCAGGAATCGTTCACGGTTGCCTTAATTGGACAGAAAGCTAATTAGACGACGGCGGTTCCGCGTCCGGCCGAGGCAATCCAGGCTGAAAGCGAGCCGTGAGATTTACGGCGAAGAAAAGGCCACGTAAGAGGGCGAATCTCACGGCAGAGGCAGCCAAGATCTATGGCTAGTTCCCACCGGTGCACGATACAAACACGGATAACCAGGATACTGGCACGGAGATAAGAAGCTGGCTGCCGGAACGTATGCCAGTCCGATTGGTTATAGCTCGGTACAGTTCGGTAGAGGCTCGGCTTCTCTTTTCTTCATCTGCAATTGCAAAGGCAATGCTGAGATTTTCATTCGGATCGATCGGAATTTTTCTTAATATGATCATAATGGAATTTCCAATTCAAATGCAATTTCTTTTCATTGATCAGAGGTAGAAGTTGCCGTGGCAATTTGTATCGTGGCACGCGACTGAGAAACGTGCGCGGTTGCAAGGACACACCCGTTAGAGCGCACGCGATCAGCCCAGAAGGATTGATCGCGGCGAAGCTTCGGCGTAGCGGTCTATGACAAACGTCGGCGGATTTTTCAGCAGCGTCTGTACGCGGATTATACGGAACACCACGAGGGCTCGCGAGGCCCGAATCGATATAGCGGCGAGTCGTAGGAACGTTAATTCGAATTGTCAAATATTGAAGCTGCCGGCCAGTTGAATATCTAGTCGAAATCTGTCGCTCGACACGGTGTAATCCTATTAACGGGGCTTACTCTTTTCCACCGTGCACCCCGGGTGTCGGCCCCGGGTTTTCGCGCCCGTTTCCTGCTCGTGTACAACGATTCGGTAATTTCCTCCGGTCATTAGCGTTCCAGCGAAAGCTTTGAGCAATAGCCAGACGACAATTTTCTTTCTTTTTTTTTTCAAACTTTTGAATGTTTCGTGAATTTTCGGATTGTATTGTCGAGAAATTGTAGAAAATTTCGAAATAATAATACTCGAGTGGTTGAAGAAATTTTTAAAGAGTCCCTCTCTTCCGGGAGTCTTAGTCTCGCTGTCGGATTGACCAGGCGAAGAACAAAAGAGCCGGGAATCCAGTTTCTTGAAATTTGCATTTTCCTGCAAACACTCGCGTGTAATCACGACGAACGACGATACTATTTTTCTCGAACGGCCCTCGATTTTTCTCTGTCCACGGAACTGAAACCGCGTAGCGAGCTTGAGCTCCCTGTGAAATGCACGAATTCGTCGTGTATGGCGTGTCGTTAATCACGACTTTTCCTCCTACCGGGACGAGAATTATTTTCAAACAGAGTCTACGCCGGATCCTACACTGTCCCTTCGTTCAATCACGTTCAGAGAATTTCGGAGCTGGTTCAAGCAGAACTGACGAAACGCTTTTTGGCCAATTTTTCGTTCGCGCGAATCGAAAAAATCATTCCTTCTAATTTGTGACATCCGCCCAATTTTGAAGACCCGAGGAGGTTCAATTACAACGAGGAGAAGAAATTTCCAACGATCAGTCTGTCGAGTGAACCGAACATGAAAAAAGAGAAGAGGAAAGAAAAAAGAAAGACCAGAGCAGCAACTCGCTACGGTAACACAGTTTTCTACACTTTGTTCGAGGAACAACTCCGGCTATAGCCCGGCTAGTGCTCGGGAAACGCTATAAATTAGCCAATATAGCACGCCGAGTAGCAACTTAAGAACGTCTCACCAACTTGCGAAGCGTAGGGTAGTCGCTCGTCTTCTTCCGCGTCGACTCGAGCGTGTTCCGGTTTTGCTCCTCTTCAGCCGCGTTAAATATCTTCTCCCTCGTACTTCTTTTTCCCTCGCTGTTAACCGCGGTGCCGGCTTCCCGAAAGGCCGAGAGTTCCACCGTCGCGTGCAACGACTCGGCTCATCTTTATTGAACAGTGAGAAGCGCGTCAGGTCGAATTTCCAAGCGCGGGGGCGCCGTGCGCCGCCATTTTTGCCAAGTGTTTTTCTCGCGACATGGCCGCCGCCCGTGAAATATTAATCCGCAGAGCGGAAGGCCGACGGAGCAGCACTAACAGGGACTCGTGTAATATTTAATTATGTCAGAGGGATCCGGCTGCGAGGGCTGCAGGCCAAAGTCGACAGCCGAGATTTTCCGCGAAAATGTCCCTCTCGCAAACTTCCGATTTTAAAAGACTTCCCTTCCCCCGACCCTCCCTCCGTCGCGAGCTGTCCAAACCACTGTTCACTGTATTTTGAAAAATTTATTCTCAAAGTCACGTGAGATCCGCGATACCTTGAATCCTTTCGAATTTCCCGCGGTAATATTTAACGGGGAAAGTAATGTCTAAATTAACCTCTTAGCTGCGAACGACGAGTATACTTGTCCCGAAGAGAAAAGTAATTGCAACTTGCGATTTGAATTAAATTCTTTCGCGGAGAATAGAACACATTTGTATGTTTTTAGACATTTCCAGATTTTTTAGATTTTTCCAAGAAAAAAAAGAAACTAGTTTCGTTTTCTTGTAATTTTACAGCAATTGCACATACTCTGTGTTTGAACAGATTACAATCGTCATCGCGTCGTTCTAACAATGTAGATACACAATTTTAATAGCGGCACCACCTAGCCAAGAGATCAAGAATGAGAAAAAGAGCCATTTGTTCCGGGCATCGCGAACTGCAGAAGCAGTGGTGGTAGCACAGATCGATCTATGACGAAAGAGATTCATTTCTCCTGAAACCGCGGACAACCGCGGTGGAATTTCCATCCGGTTCGATCGGCGGAATTGTGTGTTTGACGTGGAGTGTTTAATCTTTCCGGCCGGGGAGTTTAATGTCGTCGCGCGGCATGCTTTCTCTTAACGTCGACTTTCGAGAGGGGATCTAACTCGATCCCGTTCTAGTGGGGATTTTTCTCCTCGTTTCTCGCGGCGACTCGCAGTTTTGTTTGGCCTCCGATCGCTCTCGAATTTATCTCGACGATGAATTCAAGTCGCAGAGATAAAACTCTCTTTCTCTCTTTTCTAGAGGAAGGGATTTGTGTTTAACGAGACACGATGTTGCGAGAAAACAGGTCGAAGACGAGGCGGAGGAGGTCTGTTAAGGAGGTAGAAAATTCGCGTTGGCTAATCGCCGGAACAGTTTGCGTCCGAAATCGACCCTAACTAGAGGCAGCGAAGCGACGAGCCCCGAGAGTCGCATTAACACTCTTAACACAGCCTCTCTATCGCGGCTAATGGAGGTCCCCGGTCTCGAGTACGCCGCTACATGGGCGTGCTACTTAACCCGTAGCTATCTGCGATTACCATGAGAGAAGCTATGAACCAGCCATCGCCAATTGAGATGCACACGTACATGAAAACAGTCGAACGTTCTCTCTCTCTCTCTCTCTCTGTCTGTGCCTAATTTGTCTCTAATTTTGCTGAAAGGGCCTGGACCAACGTTTCGATCAAGCTAGGGTTTAATTATGTGTTAAAACACGTGCGACTGAAGATATTGTTCACGCACGCTGGTTTTGTAGCTTCGTATCAATTTTGCCGAGTTTCTCGAGAACCACCGACAACCAAAGTATAATATTCGTGGCAAAGGAATTAAAATGCATGGTACGAGAGAAAGTCTTCCATTAATATCCATTTTATTGAAAACCACTTTAATACCTGAAGATACATTATTACAAATATCTACTACAAATATCTAAAGATACATATTAAATATAAATATTATAATATAAATATAAATATTACTACAAATATCTAAAGATACATTATTACAAATATATAAAATTTCCATTAGAAAATCTAGCGAAAATCTATCTATTTCTAGCGTTAGAACGCGCCCAATTGACTACAATGCTGCCAATTGTCACAGAAGAAAATTCATTCTACATGAATTGGAGCGTATTTTTATAAAAAAAATCGTTCGAATCTATAAAGTTTCCACGAGAACCTAGCACGTAATTCGCCTGAATAACTTTGACAGTAAAGGCTCTTAAAAAGCGATTGATCCACTGTGACACCGTATAAATCTCGAGACATCGAGCAAAAAAGAGAGAGAAAAGAAGGGTGGGTCGAATAAAGTTTGGACAATCGGTTCGCGATCGATTATGCAACAGGGAAGCGAGAGAATCAAACGGATCGTGTCCGGCAGCCGCAGACCCCAGTCGTTCAAATCGACGATCAAAAGAATCGAAGTGGAAGCTACGAGTGAGAGGGTGTCGCTGCCCTAATCGATATTCCACGAACGAGCGTGCCGCATGCACAGCCGATTATTTCGATTAGCCCCGAATGTATATTCCTACGAGTGGTTTCATCTTGAACTTCGTTTCGAGCCTGGCTGAGAAAAGTTTGGCTCGCGAGCCGCGGAACGTTCGCCGGCCGCGAAAGCATCGACCCGACAGTATCAAAGGAGAAAGTTCTCTCCTATACTTAGGGGATATCGCTTTTAACGGGACGCGTCGACCCTCCTGGTAAAATGTCGGGGCGGAGTTGGCAACGGAATCCAGTTCATACCGGCGAATTATTCAACCCTTTCGCGCGACCAGTCATCGTTCCCTGTCTCTCGAGCCTATTGTTTGGTCAATTGTTTCGCGTTTTTTTGGACAAATCTTCCAACTGAGAAATTCATAGATCCGAGTGTTTCTAGATCGATTCAAAGAGCTGATGGTCAATTTTTTTTTTTTTTTTTAAAAANCTTTCATATTATATTCACGTCATTTATTATACATGTACACGCAGGGAATATCGACTGCGAAATATAGAATACAGTTTTGATCAAAAATTTCGGGTATTTCCAAAGGAATAATCCTTCTTCCGTTTCTGTTCAATTTGTAGTTAATTACATTTAAAACCGAGAATTATTGATTTACAAAATATACAGAGTCGACCTGTTATCAAAAGTTTAAAATAAATTAAACTCGATAGAACGCCAATGACTAAACCAATACCATTGGAAATAATATCCAATATTATTTAATTCGATAAAGAGAAACTTTTCACTTTTCACACAAACAAAAATCACGCTCTGTTTCCTTAGAGCCGACTTTATCAAACGTTGTTCGAACAAACAACAAACTCGTTTATCAAAAACTATGGCAAACTGTCGTCAAAATTGGCTGAAATACCGCGACGACAGTGGCGCGCTCTGCGCAGAGACTTCCTTAGAGCCGACTTTATCAAACGTTGTTCGAACAAACAACAAACTCGTTTATCAAAAACTATGGCAAACTGTCGTCAAAATTGGCTGAAATACCGCGACGACAGTGGCGCGCTCTGCGCAGAGACTCGAAGGGAAACGTAATTCCATCGCCCAGGCGATGGAATAGAATCATAGACGGGGGGGAAAAAAGGAGAGTTGAATATCGGTCGGATAAAGGCGGTTGTCGCATAGCCGTCCAGCTACGGGGAGAAGTTGTTTATCTGGACGATTTAATTAAGCCTGGCGCTAATTCGACGGACGTGTCCCGAGCAACAAACGAATTACGGTCGCATCTGCGCGCCGGATTAGTAGGCACGTCGTGCACACCGTTCCCGCCCGACTAAGGAGCGTGTATCGTGTGCATGAATATGCTAGTAATTAACCGCAATTGTACAGACAACCCTCAAAACGCGCCGCCATCGCTACTAGCGCCACCCGTCCGCTTTATCCCAGCCAGTGACGCGCGCTTGCCCGGGCCATTTACGATTCCGTACACCGCGTCTGTCGATTCTTCCTCCGATGCTAGTTCGTTCCTCGCAAAACAGCCCCGAAGAGAAATAATGACGCAACTGCTTTTTGGCTATGGAAGNGAGAAATAATGACGCAACTGCTTTTTGGCTATGGAAGTATTTTAGGTTAGGATTCCCCGAACTTTAGATTTAGATTTCTAGCCGCCAGAGGGCCAAGTCGTTGCCATTACGCGGGATTGTTAGATTTTGGTCAGTAAGAAAGTTACCAATATCAAGATTATTTTTCTTTTGCCACGTTTCGTTGAATCAAAAGCACCGAGAAGTGCGGGGAACTTGATTTTATTTCTCAACAGTGGAGGAACTGTAATTAGAGAAATCAGAGATTACAAATAACGAGAGGAGCGAAAGTATCGAAGCCTGTCTGAAGAGAATCGTGTTCGATCAGGCGAAATCTATAGAGGAAACGATCACGCGAGTACCATTGTATTCCCGTATCTTAACTGGCGGATCCCCTGGGATTCCCTCCTGATGTTCACGCTATCCATCTTTAGTAAATAGAAACGCTGTGTGCACACAACGTCACGGATATTGATTGAATGTGATCCCTTTATGGTACGTTTGTCAAATACAGTTTCGAGCCTTCCACTTTTTAGATCAATAACCTCAGTTCCTCCTATACACCTGCAGCCACTGAGAAACCAGGCACTTTGGAATCGGCATTCGGCAGACAATGCGGGGATTACGCATTTAGATTTGTTTCTTCGCTGTAATAAATTCGAACCTAAACTCGAACGAAACACTAACGAAACAAAAAAAACTTTTCATTTTTTATATATCGATTTCTCTCAGTTACAAAAGTGGCAGTGTTCCGTTCAAATCACCCAGGATAATGTAACTTCACTCGAACCACCTTAAAAAATTCATACCACGTAGCTATGCCGCAATTGACGATTTTGATCCAACAACGACGATGGCAAAGAATAATCTCTACTGTACCACTTAAATTAACCTGATCGGTTTAATGAAATCTTCTGGCAGGATGGAAGCTTAAGAGCATCGATGAATTCATCTTACTCTCCTAGCACCTAGCGCCTGATATTATTACAAGCTGTTTATATTTATCCCGCCGCGCCGGCGCTGTGATAAGCCGCAAACTAGAATTCTCCTTTTGTTTACGTTCGCGGAAAGTGTGTGACCAACCAGCAAGTTCTCAGATTAATACTCGGATCTCTATCACCGCCACCCCCGCGGTATCGTCATTAAGCTCGGATCACGCGTGGATCCTTTGAAGCTCTATTTATTATTCATGAACCCGGGCTGAAAAGACAAGCCCTCTAGGTGTCCGCTGGGAGTAGCGAACTTAACCAGAACAGAGCCATAGATCTTTCGTCTTTTTAAGAAGTAGGTTGGTCGATACCCAGTATCCCCCTGTTGGAAAAATCGCGTTGCGATAGGTTTGAGATTTTTCGAGGCCTGAGATCAGAAATTGTTGAATATCGATTGCTATGTTTCTCCATTCCTGTTACCGGGCCATTTTTCTTCATTTTTCTTTTTTTTTTTTTCTAGACCCACATTCCAAAGCTGGAATTGAAAATTATTAAATACTGAAATAATTATTCGAATTCCACGTCATTTTGTTGAGCTCGTCATGCTTTTCTCCCGGAAGGGAGGGGGAGAGGTCTTCGTACACGCGGGTCCGCAAAATAATGAAGGATAACTGTTATTTGATTCAGTCTGGCTCGCGGAAAATCCGTCGAGTTGCTCACGGATTCCGCGGCGATTCTACCCTCCCCCTCCCCCATCAGCCAGCACTGTTTCATGGAGTTTCCATGGCGTAATGAAACGCGGAATGCGAGCGGATCGTCAGCCTTTGAAGGAACGATTTCGAGGATTGTTTCATCCCCGTTTTCCGCGTCTGGATGCTCGCACTCGTTTATCCAGCCGGATTATTTTGCCGGAATGCTTCATCGTCTGTTGCATTGACGGAATGCTGTCTGGCTCGAAGATCAGCTATGTTTTATTAGATTCAACACCGGGCGACGTGTTCGTTCGTGTTGGTCAACGTTGGTGAGATGGCTCGCGAAATTGTAGAAAGCGAGAGTGATTCGCACTTTCGCGCGACATTTCATACATTTAACATGAATAGAAATTTATTTCACTTGCTAAACAGCATCGTTTTGCTTCGTATTTTGCATTAAATTAAATCAAATTGAAATGACTGAAGCCTAAACCATTGTCTAATGTTTCGATGATGACATGACTGCCCTCTAGCGGCCATGATGAAAATAATGAAACATTCTCGAAGAAGAGAACTTCTGACTGACTCGTGTCTGATTTTAATTCAAAATTTGCAATTGTCAATCGAATTGAGAGAGATCTATAAGGTCAAAGGGCAGAATCGTAAAAGAGAGAAACTTTCGATAAGGTGTCGAGTCACACACAGTTCCCTCGTTAGCCGCTCGCCGGTCGCCATTGTTGTAACCAGTGTAACAACAGGCAGTCGCGTTGCATGCAGCCTGTCAGGGCAAATATCGTCGCGCCCCGTGTAACCGTACGTGGAACAAGGCGATATTATCGCGGTAACGACCGTGATAACAAGGGCCACAAGTTTTTTTTCTCCCCGCTTAATGCAGCGCCCGACGGTGCCGCCCTCTCATCGACGCGATCGACTCGCTGCGCTCCGACTCTCTCGCCTTCGTTCTGGTTTTGATTTATCTGGGTTTTTCTTAGTTGGCTTTTTAATTAAAGTACACACGGGCCAGGTCAGGCAGGGCAAGAAAGTTTGACGATGAAACTTGGATAGTTGGTTAATTATTGCTGGTATAATTATCAAGTTGGGATTGTTACATTCATTTTATGGTTATAAAGTTGAGGGAAGATCCTGATTGGTCTTGTATACTTGTTGTATTTTCTTAAATTTTTTTTATCGTGTTATCGTTTGAAATCGTCCTTTTTGGTGAAAATTGTTGTTCAAGTACGAGAAGAAGTATTTAATCGTGAGAGTGATTTCGGTAGATCTATTAATTTTGTCATTTATTCCACTTTCCAACCTGTTCTGTTATCTGAATAGAAATGTAAGGACGTGTTCTATTATTTGGAACGATCCTGTCACTCTGTCTACTTAAACATCCTCTCTCGTTTCCAGTCTCCAAACACTTTACTGCGCGTATAGCACAGTTTCTTCGTTATTTATTTTACGATGAAACTGATATTACGTGCGTTAATAGTGTGTAACACGGTATCAAAGTTAGGTTACTTTAGACAAAGTTTCAATTCAAACTATATAGCTTCGGGTTCATATATACACATATACCGAACGTGCATTATTTCTTTCCAATAGTAATAATTCCAGGCTCCTGCAAATCCAATCTAACCTAACCAACGATCGACAAAATGTATCATGCAAACCGTGCTGTACTTTGGGATATTTTTAACGTTACCTCTTATCTTTAAATTTCTCAGAGATCTGCGATCTAATTGTGAGCTAATTAGCAGCACGATTAGGAAAATATAACTGTGACAATTCAAAGAAGAAGAAAGAGGAAAAAATTACGAATTTTATCAAAAATTCTACCGAAAATTGGCGATGAAAGAGAGCCGCAGCCGCAGACCTCCGAGAACGCACTCTAGAAATTTCTACGAAATCCGGGGATGGCTCCGCTGCGCCATCCCCTTTCCGCTCGTATTAACCCAGAAAACAGGTGCTCGAACCGCGACTCATTAAAATTTAAATCCAACCCTATGCATGTAGGATACCTCTCGGTCGGCGCAGGGGAGGAAGATAGAGAGCAATCGCGGCGGCAGCTTGTGGCGGATTTTCACTAACAATAAGTGTCGCCGGAAAAGTGGCGCAGAGGAATGGGAGGGGGAAGGCAGCAGAGGTCGACAAGCACACACAGTCTCTCAGACGAGCGTCCTTTGCGAAACGCAGAGAGTGGGTCGCCGTAAATGACGGTGGCATCGATTTGCCATTCGTCTCGGCCTCGTCGAGGCAACATTATTTCCTGGCGGGTTTCTGCTCTGTCTTACGTCTGCTGCTCGGCCATTTGCCGGGAATTCGGCACGTCACGTGACGCGTGCCGGCATGCGGCTGCCGGACGTCTCGACAAAGGTTAGCCAGCGAGCGGCGGCTCGAGAGGAAACGCGTTCCTGACACCTGACGACGAATGCACGTCGTGCCTGCTTACGTTGAACCTCTCCGTATAGGCGACGCGAACTTCGACGTGCTAGACGTGGCCGCCTTTCGCGTGAATTCGCTAGTTTTTGTGCGCGCGTGTGTGTGTGTAAGAGAGAGAAAATTTTTCGAGACTGACTGTTTCGTAAATTGAGCGTCATTGAGAAAGTTTGAAATTTTTGTCTCAGCTCGAGTGATTCTTTTATTGTTAATCCAAGGAATTCCTCGCTTCTCCGAGGCAAAGCACTAACTTTGCCAATAAATAATGAACGAACGCGAATAATGGCGAAGCGAACTGAACCGCACCCGAGTCCCCCTTTGGAAGTCAACTTCAACCTCGAAAAATCCTCTGCATACCGGGGATGTATCGTCTGTCTGATTTGTTAACTTTATTCCAACGGTCGTATTGAAACGTCGCTACGTCGCGATCGATCAAAAGAGCACGCGTTTTCGAGACTCGCCCCATTAAAGTTGGAGTACCTCGTGGATTATGCGCGCGCCAGCCATCGCTACACTGCGGCGTATCGATGCTCGAGCATATTGAATTCGCCGAGATGACGGGGAGAACGGTCGCGTTTGCATGGAACTCGTCAAGAAAACTCCGTATCACCGGGATCACAAGGAAAACGTCCCGGTTGCTATAGAGTCGGCCCCATTGCGGCAACCAGATTGGTTTGTCGGTGGATACGATACAACCCAGATAGAAACGAGCCAACGTGACCATAGCATTGTGTCTTTTGCTTTCGCATTATGCTTATATTCCACTCTCTCCGCGATATCCAAGCAGCCAGTATCGCGATTAAATTTTACCGGTACCGACTGTTTTTTGCACGTGAACATCCATATTGACATTGGAGACGAAGGTTAATTCGAACCTTCAAGAAATACGAGGGATGAAGATTTCCTTGATAAACTCTGTCGCACAGTTTTGGTAATTTGGATTGGAACGGAAACTCATCCCGGCAGCTACTACAAAAAAAAAAAAATTCTGAAATACAATGGAATAAATTTACACTGCCAGCGGATGCGAAGCGAAACGGTAATGCGCGTAGACCCTCAAAAAGTCTCCAGTTTCAAACTGCGTTGTCCCAATCTTCTTAAAACAGCGACACGTAGAGAGACAAATGCAACAAATTACGCCACGCGTGAATGAGCAGACTCTCCGAGACACCGGGCGGCCGATTATCGACAATATTTCATCAAAGAGACGAGTGGACGAGCAAACGAACCTGGCAGGCCTAGTTAGGGAGACCAGAGAATTTCCCCGGAAATCTCGCGGATTCCATCCATAAATAAGCCCGCGGCGGCCTATCCGCGCGATCTACGCCGGAACTTGTAACCCTAAAATAGCGGAGGAATGGCTGCTCGTCACGAAGTCTCGCGAGCCGCGAGGCTAAGGGAGTCTAACAGGGCTGCTCCTTGCGGTTTCACCGTGCACAACCGTGCGTTGCCGGCACGTACCGCGAGCGATGGAACCGCCACGATATAATCGATCCGGCGTATAGGAGATGAGAGGGTAACGAGCGTTGTCACGACATGGCTGGGGAATCTTGATAGAGTCTGCTCGAGCAGAGAGGATGGTAGAGCTGAATGGGGGATTTCGGGGGCTGTTTGTTGCGATCGAGGTTTAGGATAAACCCCTCGTTTCGGGGATGTAATGAATTTGTGACTGGTTGTTTCGACGGGGAGGGGGGAGGGCAGGGTTTGAAAGATACTAGCTTTAGATTTATGGTNCCCCGGGTTTGAAAGATACTAGCTTTAGATTTATGGTGTAGTTAGGTACACCATACTGCTGCGTTTTACGAGAGAAGTGACTGTGTAATGAGAGAAAGTGAGGTAACACAAGTGGATCTAGCGAAAAGCCACACTGGATCTTGTCTAGGGACTTTTTCTCAAACCAAAATGGAACGTAATCGAAACCTAACCTAAACCTCTTCGCCCACTATTCGCATCGAATGGAATGATTCTACCAAAGAACGATGGAGATGTTACGTTTACAAATATTAAATCGCGGAAATTATTTCTCACGCACGCACGATGAATGAAGTATCGTTTCAATGAAAGTCGCTGGCCAGCCGAGATAAAACCAACGTCCGCGAGAAATATTTGCCAGTCCATCGGTTTGATCGTCCCACTGTATCGGACCGCAGATTTCTCGTTGTCG
>NIPQ01091867.1:26704-56679 GCA_002806875.1 Lepidotrigona ventralis hoosana
AAAACTCCCAGGGAATAATATATATATATATATATATATATATATATATATATTCTTCCCGGGGCGTGTTACACGCAGCATCTGTTCAATTGGCCCTCCTCTCGTTGTAGCGAGCTTTAAAAAAGCGATCGACGCTTCACCGACACCTGTCAGACAGAAAATAACTCTTGTCATCGTCGCGATCGACGCGAGGCTCGCGGGCCAACTGCGAAATTGTCGCCGCTGCACGTGGTCAGCGCGACATCAAAGCCCCCGCGACCTCGTCCACGAGTATTTCTTTGATCGCGAGTCTGGAAATTGAAATTGTCGATATCTCTCTCTCTCTTTTTTAAAGTCCCCCTTTTTTTTTAATTCTCCCTCTTTCTCCCTCCACTTTTTGGGAAACGACACGTCCGTTTTAATAACTGTGTGTTTGGTTAAGGGCTTGGTAGGCAGTTTCCCCGAAACTACTTCTCTCATTTGTTCAGGTATTAAAAACTGTAATCTAGTTACCTTTCTCCTCGCTGAATTTCACCAGATGCCTCAGACCGAAGTCGATTGATCGCTAACAACGTAACTTGAACCTTCTTTGCGCCAGATCGCCAATGGTATCGGCGCGAAATTCCCTAGGAGGACACGTAAATCGGGCTCGTAAAAGCCTTCCGGGCGTAGGAATTTTGTATCCGACCGTTATTCAATTATCTGATTTCCCTTTAAGACACCTACGCTCTGCTCGTTCGCAGTTTAACAGCTCGCGATACCGATTCCGGTCCCCCTTCCCCCTCGCCTCCGGCGCTCTTGCTTGCTCATCGTCGGACGCAGAATCGTAAAACCGGTCATATCGAACGTCGTAAAAGCCATCGAGGTTCGGGGCTCTGAAAGAGGGCAAATTACAGTCGCCTCGTACGAGAATGAAAGTAAAAGGCCCCGGCTGGCAACGATCTCTGGGAAAAATTTCTTCTCCCCTTTCATCTTTGCTCTTCATTACCGACGTGTCTTTATTACTCTCTGGTTCTTTTTACCTCGACGTGGATATATATATATGTACGCAATAAAGGAAAAAACCGAGTCGTTTCGATTATTTCCGATCCCTTTAGAAAGATCTGCTCTCTATCGAGACTGTCTCGCAAGTGACCTCGAAAGTTGGATTGATAATTCGAGTGTCTTTGGAGAAAGATAGAAAACTCTATCGATCGGTTGGTTTGGATTTTTATTAAAAAATTGCAGGAACCAATGGCCAGTCGTGAATTTCAAAGTTTCCGTGAATCCATAAATCTCTCATTAATTCCCAAACCGAAAGTTCGGAGCTAATGGAAGCGTTAAAATGATTCAGAGACAAAGAGAGAGAGAGAGAAGGGGGTGGGAATAACAGAAAAGAAAAAAAAAGGAAAATCCGCCCAAATCCAGAAAAGCAGCAGCTCGCACAGAAACTGGCGGAGGCCAGGTTTCTTAATCACTGCCTCTAATCGGTCGGAGCTGGGCTCATCAATCTCTTCGCGCCGCGTCAAAGAGACTGGGAGTTGTATAGTTAATGAGGCCGAAGCGTAACGCTCGCGGGTCCGCCAGGAGCCTCTCGCATCGGCCTTTCAAAGCATGCCGGGAGGGGGAAGAGTGCGGGAGAAGGGGGTGGGAGGTGTCTTGTTAATTATTCGACGTTTGCTTTAGTTTAGACCGCGTAATCCGCGCATTATTCAACAACGAGCCGCGCATCCGCGGCACCGGTTATCAATAACATATGACGCGGAGCCCACGGCCGATTTGAAATTATGCGTTTAACGAGGCTTAAATATTGCACGTGTACATATGTCGTAACGCCGCGATCGCTAATCTCTCCCGCTGGATTTACGTTCGACCGATCCCCTTCTCCTTCACCCCTTTAAAATCGTGCGGATCGATCGTATTATATCGAATAAACCCCTCCTCCGCCCACGTTTCTCTTGCCCACGTGCGTTTTGCCGATTGCATCACGTTCGAATGAATTATTTCGGCGCGTGATCGTCGTCATTGAAAGATCCTCACCTTCGAAAAACTATGAATCCCGGCGTCAGAGTTCAAGAGCAGAAACATTTGGCAAAAGTTGAACGTTGTTCAAAGTGTGATTTGGGGAGTAAATTTATCAGCAAATTATCGACAAGAAGGATACACCCAGGCTGAAACTGCCGATATTCCGTAAACAACCCGAACAACAAAACAGCGCATCAGCGTAGGAGCGAGGATAATAATTAGAACGCGTGTACACGTTCGCGAGGCAAGGGTTCGACGTCGATCCTCTGATCACGGGTCTCTTGTATCGAAGAAAGGCTCGTTAATTGAACGCCGGCGGCAACGTCTCGCAGTTGAAAATTAGTCGAGTCTTCAGCGACCCATCGCTGAACTTCAACGATCCACAAAGAGACTAACCAGACCGGCCTAACGAGAGCGCAGAAACGACCCCGGAAATCTGAATCTCCAAAGACGATACGCGTTCACGCGCCACATTTAATTTATCATCGGGCAATCTTCGGAGGAGTTGGAGGTTTGCGGATAACAAACTAGCGCCATCTGGATGGTCAACAAGACTGCCGTGTTTGCGTTGTTCTAGCTCGAGGTTAGATTGAGTTCAAAGTGGGTTCTACAGACTTTTCAGTCGGTTTCTTTCGAGATAGGAGATATTACCAAATACTAAGTAGAAGAAACTATCGCTCAGAAAAGAAAAAGAAACGCCTGATCGAGCCAATAATATCGCAAACTCTTTCGTTCTTACATTCCCCAGGATGGCGTGTTTTCGCGCTTCGTTCAACACGGGGGCAAACAAACTCGTCTAATTTCAAAAACGTGCACACAATTTGGTAAACAGCACGCACAAACATCAGAGTCGTGGCTCATCAATCGATCCGCTCATCAAAACTCGCTTCCGCGCCCGTGGCCAGCGTCGGCCATTTTAATTCCAACTAATAAAATCGCCGGGAACGTGCTCAACGGAAGTTGTAACGAAATTCTGCCCCGGTATTCGTGCAGGGGAACAATGTGCATCGAGAGCCATGGTCTGAACGCGATACGCGAGCTCTCATGAATTCCCGATGAACAAAATGGCGGGTGGCACGTATCGACGCAACGTAATGGCGTCTGAAAGGGTCTTCGACGCACCTTTTGTTCCCCGGTAAATTGTTTCTGTCTCGCGGCAGTGTTCGAGGTTTGAAGCGAGATGATTCAGCCGACGAAATTGAAAAATTTATCCTTGGCCAAAAATGCGGAGTTCCTGGTCACTTTGATCTTATTGCCGGGGCAAAAGGTGGTCTTCAGAGCTATTCAACGATGCAATCAAGGAAAACAACGCTCGTAACCTGATCTCGGCCGCACTGATTTCCGCTCGTTTTTCACGCTCGGCAACTGCTGAACTTGCTCAGGGCGATTTGCCGAGGCGCGAGTTGGAAAGAAGGGCAATTTCATTGCCTCGGCCCGTAATGAAATAAATCGCGGATTTGCTGATTAGCAACGCTCGCAAGATTGATCGCAGTTAGTATCGAGCTGTTAAGCGCTTGAAACTTTCTTGAAATATAGCGGATGTAAACGTTCGCCTGTGGAACTCGCGTTCTCGAGACCGGATTCCTCGAAACCTTTGATTTAATTCTAGAACTAATTGTTCATTTTTAAACACTACTGAAATTCTGCGCGACAAAGAGAATCCAAATTCAACAAATCCAATTCGAAATCAATTCAGAAGTTGTTGTGAAATTCGCAAAATCGCGATTAGAAACACGTAGAAACAACGGTAGAAGAACTTTTTAAATCATGCTGATAGGTGTGCACGGAATATTACTCGTTATCTTTTATTAGCCTTCCGCCGCAGTTACTTCTATCTAAACGTTCTGCATTCCAGTTTATTCGATAAAGGCGCGTTTGTTCGTCGGATGGTCTAGATTCGCCGTATTCCCACCGCACACAACTGTGAATTATCTGTCGTACGTACTTACCCTTGAAATCGCGAAACGTTCCTCAGTCGTCATCGAAGTTTCATGGGCGTCGCATGTCTCGCGAGTCTCGCCTCTGCGAGTCTAGTGTTTTTTAGTCTGGTGTTTTCTCCAGTGTGTGTTTACGTGTGCGCAACCTGCTTGAAATAACGCTCGAGCGTTTGAAACAACAAGAACGAAAGGTACATACGTATAAATAGCAGCTGTTGTAGTTGGTAGCCAGCCACAAAAGGCATGCAACTTTTAAACATGGGGGACATTTTTGTTTCGATAAAGCGTATGTACACGGTGGCAGTATTTCATTAGGTTATGCGTTATATTCCTACGGTTTTTCGAAAGTTGTACGCTTGAATTTCGTGTCGATGTACGTATCTGGATTTGATTGAAAGTAACGCGTATCTGTTAACACGTTCCATGCCAGTGGTGGTACCACTGGTGGTATACGTTAAACTTGATCTTCAGGCCACGTGTACCAGCATATTTCTAATAATATTAATAATACACAAGTGGTAAACGATGTGATAGCTACTCTAAACAAGAGAACTACTTATCGATTGATGATGTAATGAAAAATTGTGTGATAATATACCAACCTTTAGTCAAAATATCAAATGGCCTGAACGACAACAAAAGGCAAGAATGGCTTGACACGGAACGTGTTAAGCTCGATCATCTATCTAGTAAATGCAACAAGATTGAAAATTTTGACCCATTAAGGAACAAATAATCCACGAAACAGAACACGCGGAAAATCTTCGTACGCGAGTCAGAAATAGGCGAGTAGATTTTTCTCGTTTTATCGGTGCGAGGAAATTTTTTCTTTTCTCTTGTTTCTCTCTTGCTTAAGCACCGTCTCGTGGCGAGGGACGTGGCTCTTTGAGACGCTTCCGGCGGATATTGGGCCGCTACCGAAGGTCGTACAGAGGGAGGGGGATAAAGTCAACAGTTGCCTGAGAATTGGCCAAACCTGGACTTTCTTAAAATCTCGTGGTTCCTCGCCAGATTATTGTTTTTATGAAAATTACTCGCCGAAGAAGTTGAAACATAACACACACACATACACACACATGCGCATGGTATTTCTCCGAATTAGAATTGGTCCGGACGTTTTATTCCTACCGCGAGAATGTTTGTTTCCCGGCCATTTATATAATTAAATTACGAACGGTCGTTTCTTAACTTTGCCTTCAAGGACTCTAGCGCGTCTTAAGTTTATTTCGAGTTCATTTCGGATGAAAATTACTTCGCAGCGAGAGAGACATACGTTTCAGTTGGATTTATTGGTTAACTTGACCTCCGATGTTTTCGTAATTCAAAGGAGAATTAGTTTATGTAAGCGAGAATTAGTACGTTTTAATAAGTTACAGATGAATTTAATTCCGTTCTTTTGTAGATCTATGGATAGTTCACTGAATTTTCAGTAAAAATTGGAGAAAAATCGTACACGTTTCTGATTTTAAAGCTTGAAGCTGAAAATTACAAAAGACTGTAGAGTATCATTGAAAATTGAAGAAAGCTAAACTCGTAAATAAAACTCTCCAAAATTAAAATGATTCTTTTCGACGAGAAACCTGATTTATTTTATTGAGTGTAAAAATCGTACAGCAAGTTTTAGAGATATCGTTACAAAGGAGGCGAAATTCAACCATGAAACAAATTTTTCAATGTTTTTAAAAAATGTTCGAGTCAGTGGTGGAAAAAATTTATCTTCCCAGCCGGCTATGCGATGTAAAACATTTTAGAAAGGAAAGAAGAAATGCGAACGATGAATTGTAAAATTCCTTTCCTTTCTTTTCGTTTCAGAAGAAACCAATGAGTGTTGATCTCCTCGAAACGCGGACCCTAACCTCGAGCATGTTCGCCTGGACGAGCGACTAACCATCCTGCGGGAACGTGAGTACCAAAGAACATTCTCCCAATTGTAATTCATCGAGTCGATCGAAACGAGATCTCTGGAATTTCTCTCGAAGCTCGATAAACGATCGATCGAACGTAACTTCTCGAAAGAAATCTCGCGCGCGAACGTCGCCGAACGAAACCTCTCCTCCTTTCCTTCTATTATCCGCGGCATTTCGTTTTGCTTGCAGCGAGCCGTGAAATTTCGAGAAGCGGAGGTCGAGAGGAAAAACAAAAGAAAGAAATGCGTGGCTGTAATTGCTTACTCTATCGTTCGCCAGCGCGTTCCATAATTGTTCGGTCTCGTTCTCTCTCTCTCTCTCTCTCTCTCTCTCTTTCGTTTTTGTTCGCGAGTTAGGAATCGCGATAAACAAAAGACGAAGAAGGGGTAAAGGGGACGAAATTTCACGAACGTTTCCAGCGGTACAATGGCGCGGTGCGACCTCTTGAACGATGCGAAACTAGGTTAGAATGGCGAAAACAGCACGTCTCTCTCTCTTTTTCGTAAATAAGTTTCGTCGGGATATTTTTGAATTTTTATTCAACCCGTCTGCCGCTTAGTCGTCGTCAACTCTTTCGTTGCTAAAGATGGCCAGAAGATTAGTACCGAAAGTCAAGGGGTTGTTTTACATTTGCAACGACTACAGGATGTTTCATGCAAAGGAACGCGCGGCTGTTTCTTTGAAATTAAAAGTAGGAAAAACTTTTTGAGACTGAGAAACTAAACCTCGAATTTCTACGTAATATCTAAAACGCAAATATTTTTTTTTAGATANACCTCAAATTTCTACGTAATATCTAAAACGCAAATATTTTTTTTTAGATACATTCGTGTAAACTTCGCTTTGCTCGAAAACTGTCATTCTCCTTATCTTAGTATTTAATGTATTATTTCAATCGATTTTGAAGGCAATATTTCAGAATAATAGTAAGTAATATTCGATATTGATTCGTACGTTTCGTGTCGCGTCAGGTTTACAGTTTTCGTCTTAAAATTCGACAGTGAGCGTCTGATAGTTTTAAAAACTGCAAGGTCGACGCAAATGTATTCCGAGCCGCGGTTTCGTTTTCGTTGGCGGCGTCGCGGGACGTAAATTCCGTCGCGCGATTATCTACATAATGGGCGAGCGTCGCGAGCGTACGTAAAATTTATCGTCCGACTTCCCGATGAAAATTCATATCTTCTCTGTCCTCGGCGGTGAAATTTTCTTGGCCCGTTCTGACCGAGGAACCGGACCTCCTCCCTTTCGTTCTTGATAAATTCTACCAGTCCGTCTGCTGTCCCTGAACCTTGCGATTCTTTGTTCTCTCTTTGTGCTTCGACTCTGTCTCTCTTCTGTTTAATTCGCTCTTGGTCCATTCCTATCTTTCTAGTAGTAATTATCCATTAAATTATCAGATGAATTGATCGACAAACGAGGACACCTTGAAGTGAAATTCTGAAACGATAAGTCCGTGTTTAATAGCACAATTTATTATTTCATCAAAGTAGTGGAATTTCATCCAGTGTGTCTGTAAGAAACGTTTTCAAACTGAAGTTTCAAATTTGCATTCACAAGAGCAAGCTTTCGTTCAATGTTTCTGCCCACGCTATCGCTTGATAGTTGTACGAAACTTGCAGATTAGGTAACACTGTAATGTAGATTGGCTAATTATCGAACGAGTCAATCGGTACAAATCTGTGGCCCAGTTTGTATCTCGCACTGAATTAACTATTTACTAATTACAGTACCGCTGATTGCCGCGAGTAATCCAATAATCAGCTATGTCATCCTAGAATCGTCCGTGTCGAAGTGATTAAATTAATAATTACCTGCGATCCCCCTCCCCTTAAAAATAATCTCGAAGAAGAGACGAATACCCTCTAATTCTTATTTCCTCTCTTATTAAGTTATTTCGCTGGTTTTTCTTCGCATTTGCGAAAGAAAAAAAATTTTTTTTTTTTCGTCGTTCGAATCGACCAGAGAAACGAGAAGCAGAAAAGTCCCTTTGTGGAGGGACACCCCGTACACCGCAGCGGGGGATGCGCGCAGGAAGCCCGAAGGAAGCCGAAGGAAATGTCTGGCAGACGCTGGGGAACGTGATATCCGAAGTCACTCACGAATTCATAGGATCCCTTTCTTCTTTGTNTTCTCGACGACTGTGCACCTTTCCAACCAGAAATTTATGGCCCCGTTGTCTTTTTAATCCCGTCGTGGCACAATTCCCAAATATCGTGTGTAGCAGCACGGCGTGTTGTAACAAAGTGCGAGAAACGTCGACAGGTATATTTATTCCCGGCGTACCTTGGCGGAAATTGAAAGTACTTAAATGCGGATACATGGCCGTATACGAGGGAACGTGCTGGTCTGGTGTCGCAGCTACTTACTGGATTTCGAAACGCCAGACACGAGCCCGAATTTTCGCTTACCAGTCAAATTATTCCCCTGCGTATTCGCGAAATTCTTGTGACTGTCCTGTATGTTTGTTCTCCCACTGCGCGCGAGCATGATTCTCGCGAAAATATTTTATGATTTTATGATTTTCTTTGCATCTTATGAAAAGGAACGTCCGTGGAGTCTCTTTCGAATTTCGAGTTACTGGCCAGAGACAGATATTAGTAATAAATATGTTGCTTGTAAAATTTACTATGCTTACAAAACATTACATCGACTTATAATTTTATATACGTATTGACGAGAAGGATTTATAACTGGTGACTCTTTTCTTTTCGTTGCAGAGTTGGCCAGTTTGAGTGTACAATGCGGTGATTTCAGGAAGGACGGGACATCTGGAGAAAATTAGAGCGCAGTGCTACAAGCGGTGAGTCAAACTTTCTCTCGATGAGATTCTCTTCGCTTCGATCACATCGAACACTGTTTTTTTTTTTTAAATTAACTCTCGCGTTCGCCGAGACGTCTGAGAAAGCACTTGCAATTTCTACTAAAATATTGCAGTAAAATTGACAAAGAAAAAAAGAGAAAAATACTTGCCAAAATTCCGTCCATGCGAGAATATAAACGTTTATTTAAACTCTGTTTATTATTATTGCTGTTGAACGATCCCCGTTGTCCGAGAGGGCACGATCCGACAAAGCGACGATCGAAGACGCGGATTAACCTGAGAGTAACCCCTATTCCCGGGCAACCGGAAGTGAAGAAGAAGCTATATCGAGCGAAGCGACAAATTAAAACTTTTTTCCACGCCCGGAAGGAAGATCCGTTCGCCCGCAGCCCTCGGTGAAATTATTTCGAAATTAGAGATAAAAGTGATTTAGAAAGCGGGAGGCTCGATCCCCCGTGAAATGGATCTCTCTCTCTCTCTCTCTCTCCTTTTTTTCTTTCCCTCTTTCTCTCTCTCTATCTATCTGTGTATGCGTGTGTTTGAATCCTGTATTGACTGAGTTTATTTATTTCTTTCAAAGAAACACTTTGACTCTCGCTGCCCCTCGCCTCAGAGGGTTAGAAGCCCTCTGGCTACCTTACACATTTCCCATTTTCCACGCCGCGCAGAAGAGAAAGAACATAATTTAATGGCAAGGACAAAGGGGAGGAACTGATTAAACGGCCGTTAAGGGGGAAATGAATTTTAAATACGATTCTTCATACGCGTCCGAGCACCAGCCACCGAACAGCAGCCCGGAAATGATCGCGTACCTGGCTCCGTTTCGCTTGAAACGTTTCCGCTGTACAGACAGAGACAGAGACAGACAGACAGACAGACAGAGAGAGAGAGAGAGAGAGAGAGAAAGAAGGGGGGAAGAGCGGATGGAGAGGGAGTTCTCGACTCTCCGCGAATTCATTTTTCTCCCTGGATTATTATTTCAATGGGATTCTGCGCGCGTTGGTCGGGCAATTTTCTGGACAGAGTCGAAGGAAGTTTATTGGCAGTTTTCAGGCTGGATAACTATCGTATCGGTTATTCGGTGTCTAGATTATGTGTCTCGGTTAGCTTTAGCCATTTTATTTTCCATCGGTTCCTCAGTTTCTCGCTTCTTAATGCCAAATTGATGAAATTTGAGTAAAAATTAATAGTTGCAACATCGGTTATTCGGTGTCTAGATTATGTGTCTCGGTTAGCTTTAGCCATTTTATTTTCCATCGGTTCCTCAGTTTCTCGCTTCTTAATGCCAAATTGATGAAATTTGAGTAAAAATTAATAGTTGCAACGGTTAAAAATGTAAGAGTGGACAGAGGTTAAATTGATTCAGGTAGATTATTTGGAACGTTTTGTTGATTCTTCAGCAAAATCGTCTTTATAATTGAATTCGTATCTCGATGTGAAATTAACCGAAACTTCCGAATACAAATTAAAATGGATCCATTGTAATCGTCCGACGTCATGGACGCTCGCTTGTCGAACGTTTATATCATCAATGGATAACACATGTCCATGATCCGTTTGCCGAAACGCGGAAACGTATATCTTGATTTTACAGCGAATGTACATTGGCTTATGACAAATTCGCTCGTGAACGTGGCGCGGCAACGGGGGTGGCGGGAGGAGGGCTTACCTGTGAAATAATTTAAGCCGTCCTTTAAAATCGCGGCGGTCGGTATCGAATATGGAAATTGGGGCCGTGACACACTGGCTATTGAGCTTTTCTATTAAAAAGGTTTTTCCACCGGTGCCCGGCTCATTTTTCACCCGTGGAAATTTATATTGCTTGTCGTTATACCGAGGAGCTCTTTGTAATTGTTTCACTCCGGCCGAAATTCCCGCGAAATCGCCGAGAATCAGCCGGTGCCGAAAATTTTCTAATAAAAATTTGAATTTCAGAGGGAGACGCTCTGCGACACGAGTTTCGAGAGTGAGACGTTGAACGTTGTTTTANTTGGATTTCCCGCGGACCACCGATACTCTTGTTCCGTTGCCCGCTTCTGCGACTTTCAAATTGGGTCGGGACAGTTTACCTGATTTATATTTCGTTTCGTTACATCGTAATTCTATCCGTTGAACAAATCGCGAGAGAGCACCGTCTTTCTGTCAACGAATCGCCCGCGGAAGTAGTCTGATGTTTCCACAATTACGAAACGAGTGCTTATTTGCAGATAATGTTACGAAACGATAAAAACGTGCACAACGAACTCGACAAAAGTGTCCACGCGTCTTATGAGCAACAATTAACATGTGCGGACCTCGTCGCGATCGTTTGCCTGAATATTACACGTGGCCGACATTAACGTAAAATCGTTTATAAAAATCCCTTCATTGGCAGAGTGTAACTTGCTTCCGCAATTTACACGGGCCGATTGACTCGAAATGGCGGAGAAGCAGAGTGGCAGACCTTTCAGCCCCGTTCTCCGTACTCATTCAGTCACCCCTGGCCAGAAATACTGAGAAACAGCACACTGGCGGCGAATTAATGCGAGCCGGCGTGTTCGCTTCCAAACATCTACGGTCTGCAATTAGGGATGGTAGCTGAAACTGTTCGATTGGTCATTCTTTCGCTCGAGCGGAACCGAATAATGACCCCTGTGTCGAACATTCGACGCTCCGGATCGATGGAAACTCGATGACGGACTATTTTTCGGGGAACGAGGCTTGTAACTGGGCTCCTGTGTTCGACATAGTTGCCACTGTTGATTCATGCGTCGTTAACTTGGCCCGTGGACTCTCGGTAATAGCTACTGATAAAACTGTCGGGTTTTTCGAGGTTATGTTGTCGTCGCTAGCGTTTTCGAGGTTAGGAACGAATTGGAACAATGGGTTTCCCCATAAATTTAGAAACGCAAAGATCAAATTGTCACGAGTTGTTATATTAATATCACTTCTAAGATTGTTGTTTCCATTTTTTACTGTTACAGATTCGAAGATGAAGTGGCCATTAGTGCTAACTTGCTTTCTGCTGCCACATTCGTGCATCCTTGGTGCATCGCATGCCGGTAAGTGGTTATTCTTGCAGTTTCTTATCCCGTAATCGCGGAATAAATTATATCGTCCGCAATCATCTTGTTATTCCGCGTATCGACCGTGTGACAGGCCGATGAATACCTTTCTTGCCTACCATCGCGGAATAAATTAACGTGGTGCCCCGTTTTTCATACTCGGCTCCATTATCCTCGAAATAGACTCCCCTTCCCCCTTCTCCTCCCCGCTTGACCTACCAAAATTTTCGCAATGTATCGTGCAATTTGTGAAATTTAAATACGGTACCGGAGATAAAATTTCTCTTGAAGAGACAAACAACTAGAAGAAATTAATAATATGAAATCTTCTTAAATTCGCTGAGAATTGAAAATAAAAGTTTGTGCTCGCTATTAAATGAGAATTATTCAAGAATCTTATATAGAAACTGAAAAATATATTTCCAAATATTCGATACTAGAATTTAGGAGGATTTATTTATTTTATTGCGAAAAATAAAAATACATTGTTCCACGTCCGTGAAGTATCCAACAAAAATTATAAATTGATTATATGAACTTCAATTCGCCAAAAATCCACTCTCTCTCTCTCTCTCTCTCTCTCTCTATTCATAAATCTCCCCTCCAAATAGAGACGGAAAAAAAAGTTCGAACAGGTCGATCACTCGAGGAACGACTCGTTAATAAATGTTCTCGGCCGCGGCGCAAGTCGTCAAAGGGTTGAACCAGACGATAAAACCGGCGCCACGATTTCCGGCTGCTATTATCGCGTCGTAAATCATCCCCTCGATCGACAGTTCGCCGAGGGGGTGCACGGAGGGGCGCAAACAGCGCGCCATGCCGTGCCACCCCACGGTCTCGCGCAACGAGCCGTGAAAACGGGGCATCCGAGGCCAGAAAAACAGTCGAATTGGATCCATTTTCCTCTTTCTATTAGCCTGGTCCGGCTGTGGACCGGGCACAAAACGCCTTAATCCATCCCTTGTTGCACCGAATCTGGCGTGAAGCCCTCGCGGGCGTAACACTATGCGGTAGAATAGGTTACTATAGCTCGCGGAAATATAGGTGATTCAGCAAGGATCCTGAGACACTGGATCTTCACAGATAATCCACACTTTGAGTATTCGTTGAGGATTTATTAGTTAACAGATAAGCTTTTAATAGGTGGTTCCAGAAATTTCTAGTAACTTAGAATAGGAAATTTTTTGATGATTATAAAAACTTGGAAAAGGTTTGAAATCTGGTTTCAACTGAAATTTGGATTTTCTACGTATTTCTAAAATTCTTACCGTGCACAATATAAATGTGCCGGAGAAAGGAAATTAGTTTCAGTCGAAACAATGTCATCCTTTCAACGATGCGTCATGCGACCTGCGACATCCCTCACCGTGTGCAGGGTACTTTAGGCCTGTCCTCGCGTAGGCACCACGTGGCCAGGATAAATTACCCTTGTCCTGGAGGAAACACCGAGGGAGGAGAAACACGTTGTTCTTATTGTTTCGATTTCTCGTGCGATTAATCATCGTGCGGCAACCCTTTAGGGACGAATAGAGATTAAGGAAGGAATTACACGTTGGTAGGAACGTGGAAGCAATTTGTATGCATTTAGGTGAATTTTGAAAGATGAAATTTCTTATAAAGAGATTACGCGTTAGAGGTTTCTTACCAATTGCAGAAATGACGTTTCGCAATTCGATAATGATAGAAAAAAAAAAACAATTGGATACTCGAAAATTGGTTGGTTTAAAAAATTTGAAACTTGGTTTGCACTTGGTCTTTGAGGAATGATCTTTGCCAAACTAGTTTCTCGTAGTTTTATGCAATTTCACCGACGTACCGAGAAAGCTGATCTGGAAACTTCTCTTAACCAAAGCAGTCGAAGAGAAACTATAGTTAGGTAATCGGTCAATTGATCGGTTGGCGGGCATTAAGCAAAGAAATCGCGGGATTTCCGTCGTTACGTGTAGTGTTACGTGGCATTGTACGGCTTGTAATTTGCATGTGAATGGATCGTAAAAGAACTGCCGGAGATAAGCTTAGGAGAAAGCGCGTAAATATTTCTCAGGCTGTGCTAACTTCGGTAATAAACAGCCTGAAGGATCGTGATCGTATAGCAAACGAAATTGTTCTGAATGGTGGAAACGGTAATCTTCATCTCGATTACGATCTCGTTCCGGGACATTATGCACCATTAGGAATATGCTATATCTGGCCGGTCGGGCTTGTAATAAATTCCTTAGCGTGGCTTATTACTATCATTAAAAGTGGAAGCCGATTCAATGGTGCGGCCAGGCAACATAGTTTCACGCGAAACTTATTTAGTTCGTTCGTGAGAGTCTATTAGTCGCATTAAATCTCGCTTAAATTTCGGAGCAGATGGTACCGAGTGGCCTTTTTATTAAATTATTATTAATCCTCCTGGCCAATGTGTACTATCTACGATTATTTAGCTGGAAATCTCAAATTCTGGGGCCTAATTCCTACGCTTTGTCCACGCTGTTGAAACCCCAACGTGACCTTGCATAAATTCTGACAAACAACCGAACCTTGCCTAAATTCCTGTACGTTCATAATCTGCAAAATTGCTTCCTGCAACATGTTACGTAGGCCAGATTGTTTGCAGAGTACGGCTACTTGGTTTTTCCCCGCTCGTGAAACAGTAACATGTCGACCCAATTCCCAGTCCTATCCTACACTTACGTACCTAATCACCGCAATTAGCTAGCACATAACTCACCATCAGACCTTGCCCGCAGCGCCCTCACATAACCTAACCGCACACATTTCGCTGTTCTCCTACTCGCAACAACGTTTGGTCCATTTTCCCAGTTGCGATCGTTAAAAGATTCAATCCAAACCTATTTAAATGGTTCCACTCCGTTCAGACTTGGATTCTGAAAGTTTATATACCTATCACGAACAGTGTACCCTATCATTTCGCCTTCGTGTCCGACCAACGTGACCAAACTAACCGACATCTATCAACTTTTACTCGATCAAATCTCGTTCAGAATCTCCGTTCTGTCTAAAACTCGTTCACCAGTTCACCAACTCATTCTGAAACAAAAAAGAAGAAAAAAACAGAGAGAAAGAACAGAAAAAGAAAAAAACGAGAAAAATGGACGAAATCTGAAAGGGCGGGATCGATTGTTTCGCGAGGACCGTTAACGAGTTTCCAGCTTCTTAGTCGACGAGCGTGGCCAAAGCGGCACTTCAATCGACGTAGACGGCCGGCACCGTTAGTCTCGAAGCCGCCAATTAAGTCGAAAGGGGAAAGTCTCGTCGAGTTCTCCGATGCGGTTCCTTTGCCCTTCTGGCAAACCTGGCTGGGAGGGTGACTGCACTTTCGCCCCCCGAGAGAGAGAGAGAGAGAGAGAGGGAGAGAGAATATTGTCCGCCGTGTCTCGAGACCGCGTTGCGAGTTGCCAGACCGATGAACACGAACAGGAGGGATTGTCACGAAGATTTGCCTGTACGACGTCAAACGAGTCGCATACCGCCGGACAAGTGGCGAGTCGAGTGTTGCAGAGGGTTGGGGAACATGGCCGCCTGGAACGCGTGCCAGAACGCGGGAAAAGGCTATCGACCCCTCTGTCACACACCGCGCGACGTGTAATTGTTTCGGATTCGATCTCTGTTCCCCGTGGAGACGCCATTTCAGAGAATGGTCTAAGGATTTCCAGCGGTAATATGTACCTGAACGTACACATGTAACACATATATCTGAAGATTTTGTAAATCTACTAGTAGCAGTGGTGATAAAAGATTGCCGGTAATTTTAACTTTGTAACTTTGTTAAAAAAAAAAAAAAAGAAATCGCGCGACGATCCAGCTGAGATCTCATTTTGAAGTACGGAGCTACTTCTACTTTCAGTACAGGAGTCGTGAATTCAATCTTCTCGAAGATATTTTTACATCACTCAGCAGGAGGAACAAGGAGGAATAAGGTTACTTTTATTCTCGGAAATTGTCAAAATTCAAACGTCCTTAGGAACATTGAAAATTTTTTTTTCGAAACTGGATCTGAAGATTGACATCTTCCCTTTATAACGACCTCTTGGAACTTGTCGTAATCGATTCTTATTTTTCACCGGTTCATTGAACTTTGAATATTAGGGTCAAACGACAGAAATTCAAAAAGTCCCAGTCCATTTAACCCTGATGTCCGAAATTCAATAAAGTGGAAGAAAAATTTCGATCTTTAGAAACACGATGGTGAAAGATATTTATCTTCCAAATTATCATCAACGCATGAAAAATACGTAAGAGGTTGAAAGTGGCTGACGACAAAGTGGGCTTTGAACGGAGTATCAAGCGTCATTGTTCTCCTGGCGGCCATTAACAAGTTCCGTAGCTACTTAGCCGATGTCCGTGAGTTTGCAAAGCGACGGCACCCCAATCGAGAATGTCTCTCGATGTCTCCAGTTAGCTCGAAAGTACCGTGCAACGTCAAAAGATAAATTATTAACGATTTCCGCAACGTTAGCTTGTTCTCTTCCGACGAAAACTCGATCTCGAAATACTCACGCGCCTGCCACTTGTGCTTTATTTGATCTTCCTCTCTTGTTCTCTGGAGATTACTCAGTTGAAAATCGATGCTCCTTGGAATTTACAACGCGTCTCGCGATTTATTGGCTCTTTCTTCCCTAGAAAAGAGAGAATCTTCGTTTCCCTTCTTAGCATGCTCTGCCGAGCATCGTAATAACCATAACAGCATCGGTCCAATCGTCTTTCTTTTTTTTTTTCTTTTATGCCTCTCACAGCCGTCAAGCAGCCGAGAAGCTGTCACTCTCCGTCGTGGCATCGACGAGCGTCACCTGAAACGTCTAAACGAGCAATCAGACGGACGGCAGAAGCTGTTTTAATGACGGCGTAAGCACAAACGACGGGTCGCGAGGTCGTTTGCAAGGCGCGATCCAAGAAGCTTCGAAGGCGTCTCACGTCGATCCCCTCGGGGGGGAGGGAGGCGGGGACGAGGCTGAAAGACGAGAGGGAAACAGCTTAAAAAAATGGTTAGGCGAGCCTCGACGATGTCTTGATGTCGCCCGGTTACATTCAGCCCACCGTGATCAGCGATTCCCTTTGAGCCATTGAATTTGATAACTACCTTAATTGGCAGCTTCGAGCCGTCTTTGTCGACTGAAGCGCATCGCCTAGGCGAGCGACACTTCAGAGGCAGAGCCGGGGGCCGGGAGAGTTCAGCGGATGGAAAGTAAGAAGCTCGAAACTCGTTAATGGCATGGATTCCCCGTGGGACAATGACGTAAAGATCGTTGTCGACGACGGTACGTGGTTGCTCGACACGATCTAACACACCGACTAACTGTTGACCTTTCTTCCTCTCACCCCTTAACGTGGGAGGTGAGTCTTCAGATATTGAGTCTTCGACGCCGCTTTGCGATGAGGACGCGACCGGCAAATAATTCGATGCCAGGCTTCTGCAGGATTCCCGGCACGATCGTTAGAGAAATAATTGGCGGATTTATTTCGTACCTTCGTGTTCTCTGTCCTTGCGTGTCTTGGTTCGCTGAGAATTCGTATCCCGATAAGGAGGGACGTGTTGTATCCAGTTTGAAAAATTTCTAAAAGCTTCGAATCCTCTTTTATTATTTTCCTTCTAATATTCTTTCATATATTTCATGGGCCCTTCTAACTTTTTTATATTACACTCAATGCAGTGTATTCTATTCAGATACTCTTCTTGATACTCGGATACTATTCTGTTTAAAGTTCACACGTAATCATTTCAATTTGGTTATCAATGCCTCCGTGAAGTGTTCACGCATGCACGCCCGCGTACAACAGACGAAGAGGTCCCAGTAGAAAGAGCACAGAAAGCGTAGACCAATGCCAGTTAACCGGATCGATATGCAGCATCCACGGTTGAAAGAGTCTGCCGTTGTCTCGAAAAATCAAGATGAAGCCTGCCGGCTGGCTGGCTGCATCGCGTTACAATGGAAATTCGTTAGATTTACCTCCGGTTCCCGTAATTTCCTCGCGGGGCCGTACCGTGAAGGGCTGAAGGGCTGGAGCGGGGGTAGACGAGTATTTGCTTTGAAGCAATCTACACAGGGGAAAAAAGGGGTGCACGCGCTTTCTCTCTCTCTCTCTCTCTTCCCCTCGATAGAAGTAAGCTTTTTCATCGGAAGAGAACTAATTTTGCGACGATGAAAATGCACGTTTACAGACCGTAGCTCGAGCCATGGAAAAGGACCGACGAGCGAGAAAGAGAGGATAAAAGAGAGAGAGAGAGAGAGAGAGAGAGAAAGGGAGAAGGAGAGAAACGATGGCCCGAAGCGGAACGTTGAATTCGTTCGTACCTCCGTCCCTGGTTCTGGCGGTTTTGTAACTTTCCAACGAAAGTATACGTCTATGTTTGCACGCGTGCGTGTGTGTGTGCGCGCGTGTCCCTTGTGGAATTAACGTTATACGCGGACGATCCTTGGTCCCCGACGTTTTTGGTTAATGGCTTGTGAGGCAATGATAGCGATGGGTTGCCAGATAATCGTTGCTCAAGAGAGATCCCTTTTCTGCAGGTGTTGTACACCTGACTTCCCTCAATTNGTTGGCGAGACAGAGAACGACGTTTTTGATGATCTTAAAAACGTAGAAATCTATCCCACGCGCGCAATTTCGAAGAAGAGCAGTGTCGATTGCAGATGAAACAAGCGTACGTATGCTCGGTAACGGCGCTGCACGAGGGAGGACGTGTCTCGGCAGATCTGCGATTCGCGCACGAGCACCAGCAGCATCGGGGGGTGGAGAGAACCGGGGAGAGACTGTTGACTCTCACGAGCCTCTCTCTGGCTGCCAGCGACGCGACAGTAATATTAGAACCAGCGGCTCCTCGTTGGCCAGTTACGCCAGCTACACCGGTGTAATATTCATTTCCTCCAGTAAAAGCCCTTTCAACGAGCTCTTTCGGGCTCGTGATATCGGAAAAACGAGGCATTTCCNTCGGGCTCGTGATATCGGAAAAACGAGGCATTTCCGTTGGTAAATGTCACGGAGATAGGCGGACGGCCAGTGGCCACATATTACCAATCAATTTGCCTCTGTCGATACTGAGAGACGGGGCCATAGAGATGGCAAGAGGAAGAGAGGGAGAGAGGGGAAATAGTGGACACCGGCCTCTCCGATTGTACGTGTCGGGGTGTACGTGCGTGGAAAAGTGGCCGCTCCATCATATTTAACTCGGATAGCCAATCACGCTTGTCACCCGGGCCGGGTGATGATAGATTATTTTAATCAAGTTACACTACCTGGCTGGAACCTCGATCATTTCTCTGCGCGGAGACGCTCCGAATACTGGCTGCACCCTGCTATAAAAATCGAATTAACCGCCGCGTAAATGGAGCCCTAATCTGGGAATCGTTGGGTCTCCTAGGGATTTTCCAATCGTTTGCCAGGGAGTTCTGGTAATTTCCAGCCTGGCCAACCTTCGATAATCTATTTTTTAAGCCGTCTGACGAGCGATTGATTCGTCTGGGCGACTCTCGCTGCCACATGGCCCACCGATGCTTTTTCTCGGTGATTTACGGGGCCGGATCGGATATCGCTCGGGTGTTTTAATATGAAGAAAGTTGCGACTGCCCCGGCGATCGCCGCCGCTCGATCGGTAAAGCAGATCTCCAGCGGCAATTTCTTGCGGATTCCGAGCTGGTGTCGATGGGATTTTTGTCGCGATCTCTGATTTGTAACTTTGGCCAAAATGTTTAGCCTCTGTCGAGTAACAGCGTAGAGTATCATTCTTGCAATTGTCGACGTGAAGCTTCTCAATCTTTCGAACATCCAAGTTCACGAGTGCGGCAGGAAACTTCCTAAATCCTGGGATTTCTGTCGATCTTTGATTAAAATCACGAGAAGGCCGGGGCCCGCCCTTGCAATTACGCCCTTCAAAGAGACGTCGTCGTGCCGATCGACGGGTCAAAGAGAATCCTTTCATTAGAATCCATTTAAAGGGGACCAGGTTGCACGAAACAGCGAAAGAACGACCGTATCACGTGCCGAAAATTAGCGGTGCCACTCGTAACGTAACATCTTCCAGGAACTAACCTGTCCTAACCTAATTTGCCGACGCAAAACGTTGAATCGCATGCACACCGTCTGTACGGCGTTACGAGTCCTCCGAGCTCTGGCAATTACAGAACACTCGGTACATTTGTCCAACTGGGGAGCAGTTCGTTTTAAAAACCACGAGACACGCATTGTCCACGCGCGTGTCGTGATCCCCGCTATAAAGAACGCATCACGTCGGGGAGAAACGATTACGGGGAAATGAAAGAGAGAGAGAGAGAGAGAGGGATTAAAGAAGCTCCATTGTTGCGCGAGTTTGTGGAAACATCACTTCGTCGAACGAACTTGAAGTGGCAAACGGAATTGTATCGAGGCAACGAAATTGAAAAGAACTTTGTCTCCGTTTTTTTAGAGAAACAATAATTCGATATTTTTTTTCTTTTCTTCTTTTCATCTATGTGATTGTGGATGAGGTTGTGTTCTTTAGACACACTTGAAACGCGTGACGAGTTTCAAATATTTCTACTTAACATTGCGATGAAAATAAGGAGCGCTATTTCAATGAGGTATTTGAAAAATAACTGTTTAAACAACGTGTCGACTTGTTGAAGGTTATCATGAAATAATTATCTAGCTACCAAATAAAATAATCTCTTATTTCATTTTGTACTTCGTATCTGTTCCTTCAAATCATTTCTAATTCTATTGTAGAAACTTCTATTCTATATTTCTATCTGCGAAAAATTCTATCTTTACAAATGATTTATCCGATTTCGACTCGAGATGAAATAATTTATACTAAATTATTTTGTCACATTAGTTTGTCATTTCAAGTTGTTATTTCTTTTTTTTTATCTCTGTCTCGAACGAAACTTGCCCAAACATGGAATTTCATCAGAAAATTCTCTTTGTGAAGTTCGCGCTCGAATCGTATATGTACACGCCAAGAACGAACCACCAAGATCGTCGACAATAGACAAGGATTTCTACAAACTTGCCGGAAGACAGAGTTTCCGGTGGGGGCAGGAACGGAGACAATTGCACCCGGTTGATTCCCAGAATATTTCGAAGGTTGCCAGGGCCGGCAGGGCCAGAGCTTGTAAAAATGGCGAATCTCCTTAGAAAGATCGGATTATCAGGTTGTCGATTTTCGTTCTCTGTCTGTCGAGTTTCCTAGTAGCGCACCTGTAGCGAAGGATTACAAGCTGAAGACGTCGGCGATTAAGCATTGTTCCATCCGTTGCCGAGGCGTTTTGCATTTAATAAGTCCGAGTGTTTCGAAATCCTGCCAGCTCGGATGGAATGTTTCTCGCCAACGTAATCCAACCTTCCCCTTTTCTCTCTCTCTCTCTCTCCGTGTATTCTCCTCCGCAGATTCTGTCTACGCGTTTTTCCTCGCCGCGGTTACTTCGGGGTTATTGCACCAGCTGGAACAGCAGCGCAACATAGTTCTCGAACTACGGCGGCAAGCGTGCATTAAGACGATTCGAGGAATGGAGATTTTCGACCGGTTCTGTAATCTGTTCTAAGCTCTGGGCTCTGGATTGAGAGTGAAATTGTTTGGTCTCAGACGGATTTTTCGCGATCTCGCCGCTGTCGTTTGACGATGTCGTCTGAAGTTGAAAGCTAGAATCTCATCGTTTCAATTACACTCGCGAAAATCGCCCACGGCTGATACAACGAACTCGTTTGCTGCGGTGCAGCACATTTATGAACACGCGTCGAATACTCGAATGACGACTGTCGATTCCTGTGCAGATTCATATTGTTGAGAGTGTAGCTGAGAAAAATATCACTGCGTGTATTCTCTGTGTTTCGGACACTTTACACATTTTTCCACGCGTTTGATCGTTTGAAAAATTTTCGAAATTCGAGAACCAACCGGTAATGTTATTCATAACGTCGGAGGGATCAATCGGTGTCGTTGTCCTATGAAATTCGAATTTCGTAAAAAAAAAAGAAAGAAAAAAGAAGAGTAATTTTCATCTACCTTGGAAGCAACCGAAACTCGGAACCCGGGAACCCGGGAACCCGGGAACCCGGGAACCCGGTCCGATCTTCGAAAAACCAGTCTCGATCGAAAGGGGCGGGGGGAAGGAGGTGACGTTCGCTCGATGCCCACCTCGGGGCAAGACAATTCGAACGTCGGAAGAAACGACTGGGGAAAAAGAAGCATGAAAACCCGGCGACATCGGATGGGAGGGATAGGCTGCGCGGAGATGCTCTCAAGAAAATACACGTCGTAAGAGCGGCGACGTTATAAAGCAATGACGATAATGGTCGTGGAAAGCGTGGCACGGTTCGTTGAACGCGAGAACCAAACCCGTCGCCCGTTATTGTCGGAGCGAAATGCTTCACCCAGTACTTTTAAACAATTGCAGCGAATTTTCAGGCTGGCCAGGACTCCCACTCTGAACAAGAACAGGGGGGACTACTTCATTGAGAGAGAGACTCATAAATTTTAATGCAATCGCTACTTCCTCCCCCTCCCCCCTCCCCCGTCGCTGTTAAACGTTTTTAAGTTTTAACGAAAATTGAATCTGTCGATCGTTTCGTTTAAATTAAACATCGTTGCTCAATGATTAGTGCTCGTCTAGCCTGGTGAATTCTGACACGATCGTGTACACTTTCCAATATCGGCCATAATTTGTACTTCTCCCCTGATAAAACTTATCGTTACGAGGTTAATTTGCATTTCTTCAAGTCCGTTTCAATTCGAAAACAGTGTTTGATCAAGGGGCAAAGAAATTGTTGCTTCAGCTTCTGCGACCAAACGTCACTCGTCGTCGCTGTATTTACACTTGGAGGGAGGGGGAGGGGCGAAGCAACCTTCTGCTTCATCCCTGATTTCATCCTGATTCTCCTCCGCAACCCGAGAATCATTCATCCCTCGAAGCGAAGAAACGAAAAGACAGAAGAAACGAAAAAAGGGGGAACGATTGTCTGCAGAGGTAACTAACCCCTAAAACCAGCCGCGTCGCGCACCGTATCCTTCCACGCTGATGGTGAACGTCTGCAGAAGGGAAGCAGACACGGCCGCGATATAATTAGCAGAAATTAGAGTTAGGTCAGAAAGCAAAGTTATCGAGGTGAGTTTCGACGCTGTTCCCCCGCCCCTCCCCCACCGTTCTGATATAATTACTAATTAATTACCGTTCCGTTGGTCCTTTCGGCGGCAGCCAGCTTAAAAGGACACCGCGAGCTAAGGATAATTCTTCGTACCTGGTCGTCGACGAGAACGACGGGAAAGGCAACTAACGACTTCCGTTTTAATAATTTTCGTCTCGCGAGACTGAATAAAGGGCAGAAGGCTGCAGAATTCCTCTTGTTTGCGCAATCGATATTTATTCGAGCAGAAATTACGCGTCTGGACACTCCGTTCGTTCCCTCGTACTTTAATTTTACAGCGCTGTTGTTAACTATTGGAACTATTAATGGCGATATTAAAGGGCTGAAAATTTCCATCAGAGGCACAGTAAAGTAAAAGAAACAGAAAAACTTATCTACGAAAGCTTTCGTACATACACTCGACGAAAAATCACTCAACTCTCAGAAGAATGCATTGTTTCACGTATATAAGATTTCGAGAAATTAACGAAAAATTATAAATTGATGGTTTCGGCCAGTTGGGTTTTTTCGTACAATAAGAGATAAAAGTCTTCCTCGTTCTTTAGATTAGGTTATTATATTATTAACTATTAAAATTATTTCTAAGCTGTTATTACTAAAATCATTTATCATCGNGGGGATATCGAACTGTGGTTAACTCGTGAAAATATCTAATCAAGTCTACGAGCACACCTAGAGGAGAAAAAGAAACGACGAAACGAAGCAACAAGATCCAACCACCCTCCAAATCTCTTTCACAAAAGAGCCTATCCAACGTTTCTGTCCTTTCACCGCCTACTCTGCTCCGTCGCATCCCACCTACCGCCAGTTTGAATATTCCCTAGACCGGATTATATTCCGCGCTTTTATTTATCGAGCGTCGGTATATGAAAAAAATGTAAAACTCGCCCGGAGTGCAGGTGTGTGTATATTTCATCGCGCGCACGTACGTGTGTGTGTATGTGTGTTGCAGGTTGCGAGTTCCCGGCGCAGTGGAACGGCCACTGGTTTCAATCGGGCAACGAGGGACTGGTGACGGTGAACGGGTCCATGATGACCAGCAAGGGCCGCTGTATCGAGACCAAAGACGACAAGTTCCTCATTCAGGACACGTGAGTCTCTCTTTCTCATTTGAATTGCAAGTGCGATATAGTCTGTCTCACCTACATGTACGCCTTTGTCTGTGTGTGCGTACGTGTACGTACGGTTTTGGGTATCGACGTGGCCGTCGATATGAAGCGATGCACAGATCGTATTGCGCGTCCCTTTATCCGCGTCAGTCCCCCCCCTCCCGATACTATTCTCTCTCTCTGTCTCTCTCTCCCAGCCACCGAGCTTTTATTAATTAACTGCACCCTTCGTTGGCTGGACCCTCTGACAAAGAGCTCGAGGCGACGTGCCAACCGACACACAGCGCGGTATAAAACGTTTCTACGGGGAAATTCCGCGGTGCAAGTGTTCGGGGTTAACGGAGTAAACTATGGCGAGTTGACAGAGGCATGGTGCATCATAAGAACTCGCGCGTGTCGGATTCGTTTCGATACCGATCGACGGAATCGTTGATACTTCGCTGTCCGAATAGGAGAAGTGTTTTGAATACGAGAAATCCTAGAGAAACGTCATTTCTCCTTCTTCAAATCGTACTTTATCAATTCTCCGCAGTCGACGCTCCAGAGAATTAGCCCTTGGTTTAGAAAATTTCGCGATGCTTCGAAATCCTAAAAGGAACGTGTTTCCTATTCTTGAGATTGTACTCTTTTTAATTCCCCGCGGTTTTCGCTCTCGGCGAAGAGATCCTCTCGGGGGAAGTGAACGTTACCATACGTTCTCGAGAATTTCTCAGAGAACGGCGGGGATCGAGCGAGCGTTTTCTAATGTCTGAGGCGGAAATTCTCGTCTCTGGCCGCCGGAAGAAAAAGAAATTTCTAAGCGTAGAGAAGGGTATATGTAGGAGGCACTACCGGCGGTTGCAGCTTATCGGCGATCGTCGCGGCTTAAGGGCGACGTTGAACGGGAGCGAGCCTTAAGCTTCGCCGCGATACCGCCGGGGACAGAGAGCGGCGACACGCGTAGATACTGTCTGCTCGTACGACAGTGAGAACGCTCTCTTTCTCTCTCTCTCTCTCTCTCTCTCTCTCTCTCTGTCCGCGAAATTGGATTCTGGTCGTGGCGTAAGTTGCGGATAACGAGTGCTTGGATTTCGGTGCTGGCTGTATGTGCAATCGATAGTCGAGCGGTTGCAGCCGAGTCTCGCCTCCCCGCGTTACGCGCAACCAGATATTTTTCAATCAAATCCGCTGAATTTTTCCATATACTCTATTCCCACAGTATCGTGACTGTATCATCGAGGAATCTTGTGTATGCTTCTGTCCGGATATTATTAGGTATCTCCTAGCCGCCATCTTTAAAATTCTTCATCTCCTCACTTCTCTTTCTTTTTCTCTTAATGCTTGACACTTGAGACAAGGAAACAAGATTTTCGTACAGAGTTGAGGTTAGGAAGTGATCTGGGAAACTCCTCGCAGTTGGGAAAACTTCGAAGAATTTCAGTGACAATTTCCCGATAAAGTTACCAATAAATTTCACTCTGCGAGAGACTGCGAGGAAACGTGGCATCGATCCACCGTAGAAATCGAACCCTCGAACGGCAAACCCTTGGATCTCTCTTCGAAATTCCCTCGTTATTCCACGGCAGTTAATATTAAATATCCTTCTCGTCATTCTCCTCGTCGTTTAAATTTCAAATTAGCGGGAAACGAGAGCCGGGACTCTCTCTATCTGTCTCGCTCTCCCTCTCTTTCTCTTTCTCTTTCTCGGGGTACGGCCCGAGCTAAATATTCCGAAATTGTTTATCAGAATTTCATTTATTTGCTCTCTTAGCGCGTGAAACCTTAGAAGGCTGCGAGGGATGAAACTCCGGGGCAAAGTAGTACAATCAACGATAAGACGCGACCCAAGATGAGGATCCTTTATTCCGTTTCGTTTTATCTTCTCTTCCTCCTCTCACTCTTTCTCTCTCTCTCTCTCTCTCTCTCTGCTTCTCAGCGAGATTCTTATATTCCTGAGTGACCTTAATATCCGCGCGCGGAAGAAGAATAAGAAAAAGAGGAGGTTAGCGAGATCATTTCGTGCACTTTGTGAAAATTCTATTTGGCCGGGGGTATCGTTGCTCTCGCCGTCTCTGGATAGATGGCGTCCCGCGATGAAGGATCAGCCATCTTTGAAAACTACGTTGAAATCTAAGAAAACGGTAGTCCACAAATTCCTCAGACTCTTAATTCCCTTATCCTCTTTTTCTTCTTTGGTTACCTTGTCCCTTGGCTTTCGGGGGAATTTTCAAAGTTTCGTTGTTGGATGGCGGCCAGTTTTCAGCTGGAACATAGAATGCAGAGTAGTATTGTTAAAATAAGTATAGCTTTGGAAAGTTTTAGTTGTAGCTGGAAGCTACGAAGCGTTCAGAAGCATGTAAAATCTGGCGTCATCGAATCCTCGAAGTCGGAAATATCGAACTTTCTAAATTGCGCGCAATGATGATTACAAGCAATATAGGCGCACATATTAATGACGATGGCGCCTATATTCGTAGAATCAACCTGAAGAGCTTGGGGATTTTAAAATTACGAATAAAATAATTGTTAAGAAAATTAAGTAATTACGAAGATAAAATAATCCCATTAATGAATGTAAATAACAGTTATTTGAAATTTAAAATTTTTTTAATAAATAAATAAATTATCAAATAAAAAAGTTTTAATTTCAATTTAATTGTTTTTGAAAAGTTAATTGGGCAAATAAAATATGTGAATAAGTTTATTATTCCTCTAATTATAATAATTAGCTTCGAAAGTTTTAGCTTTGTATAATATGCTCAATCTTGAAGGTATCCTCAGGCTTCGAAGATTCGAAAATTCGAGCTTTGCCACATCACAAATACAAAATACATAGCCAAATATATAACACGGGGTGTAGAACACATAGGGGAAAATCGAGTTGAGACTGGCGCATCCGGTGCAAGCCGCTGACCTTCCGTCAAGCTTCCGGTGCGTTTTACACGATGAACGCTCGTCAAAAATTAAGCGCCCCGACGTTATATATCTGGTCTTTGTTGTCGTGAAACTTTCTTCCATTTTTATCGTCTTTCTCTGAAAGCACCAAGAATTACATTCCACGGTATTTAGGTTAATTTCTTTCCTCGAACAATTGTCGTGCCGGTAACAGGATTGTTTGGCTGTTGGAAATTTAGTTTTCGCATCTTCGCGCGAATTTCCCGACTATTCGGAGAATTTGGACGACTTCAATTGATAAACTAGCAAATAAAAGTAATGAGACAATTGATAAATTTCAATTCTTTTTTTTTTCGTATTCAATTTTTACGTAATTCAATTCGTACCAGTATCACAAGGTTCACGACTTCCATGAAGAACTTTTAGCTTAATTTCATAATGTTTGAACAGAACGATGAAATGTACTATCAATTTGAGTACATATTGCGTGAGCACCAATTCTAAATTAATATGACGAAAAGCGTTAACAGTTTATATTAGCAGTAGCTTACACTTTAGCGAAGGCACGAGCAGTAGAAGTGGACGTTTCGAGTCAGACGCGTCTTCAAGTAGAAATATCGATCGATCCATTCGCATATTAAACAGCGTTGCGCAGATGTATCCTTAGTGTGACAGTGTAAACTTATTAAAACAAGTCAAATTCAATTTTCGTTTGCATTCCTCCCTATAAAATTGTCAGTATCGAGTAAATGGAAAAGATAAAATTATTACAATTACACGACACTCGTAGTATTTTGTTATTGATTTAATTTAAAGTTCAATTTAAAGTAAAAGGGAAAAAGTTATTTAAAAATTGGGAAATGACTGGTTCGCAGAATCTCAGGAATTTGGGGAATTTGGGGAAACTGGGAAATCGCGAGCCTGGAAAATTCGAATTAGGAATTCTGATAATTGGAAAATTAGAGTGCAGGAATTGGAGACGAGGAGAGATTAAATTATTAGATAATTTGATGGTGCATAACTGGATAGACTCGGTATTTGGGAAACTAAGCGCTTGATTAATTCAACAAATATTTAAAATGTTCAATTCAAAGAGAAATTTATTATTCCGGCGAACCAGACGATCGGAATATTTTCGAGAATATTTTTGCTTCTAAAATGTTCCATAATATCTCTATAATTGCAGAATGCGAAATTTCCTTCCTGAAATTCACGGTGTCCCTCGATTTATCCAAAAAGATTTATCCTCAAAGATTCTCAACCGAATCCCCTGAATCTCAAATTAATCAAATCGAAATTTAAACCACTGATGGTTAATTAATTTAATCATCGACACCGCGTTCAGGTTCAAAAATCAAACTCGATCAAACTCGTCCATCTCGACGATTCCTTCCAAGCCCTATCATAACTCAACGAACCAGTACTCTCTGTACTCTCGCTGACGTACTCACGCGAACGTTCGACGAAAAGTTGATAACCGCTGGCTCGGCGGGCGGACAAAACGAGCGTCGCGGCTCGAAAGATCTGGCGAAAGTTGCAGGCGGACAAGATAGCCCTGGTAACCGGGCGAAGTTGAGAGTTAAGTTTTAATTAATGTAATGGAGAGTAGCGCGTGATTAGCCTTCCAATCAGCGAGCTCCTCTTTTCGAGAACGTGGCTTGGCGAGAAAGCAAAAAAAAAAGAAACAAAAACGAAAAAAAATGAGAAGAAGAGGCAGAAGAAAAAGATGAAAAACGACGAGCAAAGAAATAAGAAAGAAAGGTTGGAGAAGGATGTCCTCTCGCGTGGCGAAATCTGAGCATAGTAGGGCTGGTAAATGGGCCAATCGACGTCATTACCATTAAGATTCTTTGATTCCAGCGGCGGGAAGTGACGAGAGAAGAAGTCAGGCGAGCGAATTTACCGAGCGAAGGGATTACTCGGGTTACTCCGATCGTTTGGTTAATATCTTTTGGCGACTTTAATTGATTTGTTAATGCGCTTTCTGCGTCCTTGCGTTTGCAGACGAGTTTCACAACGAGTTCCGTTTCGTGCTTGATGATGGACATTCAGAGGTAGAAGAGTAAATAAATAAATAAATAAATAGAATTGTTGTAATACAGAATATAATAATTTCTACTACTTTTATAAACTTTTTGCGATACTGTAATGTAAAATTCTGCATCATTATGAAATATTACATTATGATAAAATTTACATCGTAATATAACAATATAAATAAATATGATATAAAATATAATAGAAATACATAAATAAATAAATATATGATATAATAGATATTTATAGATACAAAATTATAATGTAAAACAAATTTGAAACGAGCTGATACTTTATCGGAACTGATACATTATCGGAACCGATCCCTCGCCTGACTTTCGATGAAACGGAAAATAAGAGATACTATCGGTTGTTTCCGGTGAAAAACGAGAAACTTAGTTCTCGGCGATTAAAATTAAACTACAAAATTGGCCGACGATCCAATGGGGGCAAGCAAGTAATCGCAAATTTTCTAAATGTTCACCGCCAGTTCGATCCCGCGTCCCGCAAGTCCACTCGAACTCTGATTAACTCCGCGATCAATTATCGAGCTGGACTAACAAATCGTCGAGCTGCCGGAAAGTTTCTCCGCATTAAAATCTGATATCGAGTCGATGTTGCCGAACGACAACCATTCTCACCGTGGAAATTTTATTATTATCGATATTATTATTGTCACTGGCCAAGTTCCCGCGAGACAAATGGCTTGCGTTTCTCGCGCTCGAAATCGTTATTTCTCACAGTGTTTCGATCAATATGCAATTTTTCTTCCCTCTCCTGCGCGAGAGAGAAACAGAACTTTCATCGTTGAATATTTATTCTCTTTCTTTGGAATTTTCTATCTGTTTTTGTTGCTCGGAAGGAAATTGACATTTATTCGAAAAAAGAATCATAGCGTATCGACTACTAAAAGTTGCACTCAACAAGATTCCTAACCTCAATCGCTACAGATGACTTTTATCGTTGATTATTCTTTTTTTTTTTTCATTTTCTGTCTACTTTTCTAATTTTGTCGACAAATTATTGGTCGCAAGGAAATTGATATTTATTCAAACAAAAGAAAAAAATCATAGTGTATCGACTACTAAAAGTTGCGCTCAACAAGATTCCTAACCTCAATCGCTACAGGTGATTTTTAT